>JAJJWW010014378.1:0-304719 GCA_023531295.1 Papaver armeniacum
ATTCTTGAGAGATTCGAAATGGGTTATGAACTGTGTGGTTGATTGAAATGAAATTGAGGAGCAGTTTGTGATAAATTAACACGAGGGGAGAAGGAATTGTGTGATGGTTGGTCTATGAGAAAGACGGGGGTTGGTGACGAAACTGATAAGCAAGTCCTGGTTTTGGTCATTGCGACTAGAATTGGAGTTGGGTTCTGGTGCTATTGGAAGCTAATGAAAGGTTGTCAGCAATGAAGAACATAAGAAGGAATGGATGCTCAACCAGAAATTGAATGGGTTATGAGTCATTGAACCGAGAATAAACACCGCAAAGAATGAAGTGAAGCCGCTAAACTAGATGTATGCTAGGAATTCTTAACAGTGAAGAAAATAACGGCATGAATTTGGCCTGCAAGCCCCGTAAACAGCCAGAGACTGGTAGGTTTTTCGCACCCTACGAGTCTTTAGCGATGTCCGATCGGCCGATCCAGCTCGGCTCGAGTAAGACGAGTCGGGCGACTTAGACGAACCGACTCGGTGACTCTTTCTCCCTTTGACTCTTTGACCGACGGTTTGACCACTTTGACCGTTAGTCCTAATCGGTGGATCGACGGAATATTCCGTCGAATATTCCAACGACAGAGAAATTTTCAAGTGGCGGCGGTGACGGATTCCGGCCATAATACCGCTTTTCCGGCGAGCCA
The DNA here is from genome assembly GCA_023531295.1 of Papaver armeniacum. Classification (NCBI taxonomy): domain Eukaryota; kingdom Viridiplantae; phylum Streptophyta; class Magnoliopsida; order Ranunculales; family Papaveraceae; genus Papaver; species Papaver armeniacum. The sequence continues at coordinate 684 of JAJJWW010014378.1, forward strand.
AAAATTCCAATTTTCTATGGACTTCTCTCATGGGTGTGAAGACTTGGACTAGGAATTGGATGGAGAATTGGGCTCAAATTTGGAAAGAGAAGATGGAAGAGTTGAGAAAGGCTTGGATTTGGAAATTGAATTGCTAAAGGAAAAGGATTCTATTCCTTGGAAGATTTGGAGAATATTGAAGCCTATAAATAGAGAAGTTTTCTACATCTTTTGACACACCTCTTTACACACACAACACTTGTGTTTTTGCTAGCTTTTGAAAATTCTTCTTTTTAATTATTTGTGTGAACTTGAAAATTCTCCTTTTAATTATTATTTGTGTGAATTTCAAAAACATGAGTAGCTAATTTTCTTATTGATTGAGGATGAATTCCTAGTTCTTAATATATGATTTGAGTTTTGTTTCAATTCTATCTTGAGATTTTTCATATGATTATCGTTTGTTTTTACTAATAGGAATGTTTATTCATTCATGATTGATTGATAGATTGTTTAGAGTGCACGCTAAATTGATTTGTTAATTGATCTAAATCTAGTATAAGTTAGGGAATACGTAATCGTTTCGACACTTTACACAAGTAGAAAACACGAGACCTTGCGGAGGGATTCCGTGGAGCAATTGTGTGTAAAAACAACGCTAGAAAGTGGACCAAGCGAACCGAGTTTAACTACTAGTACTAAACCTAAATTCATAGATCTTAATGCATTCGGGAATTACATCTTGTAAGCGAACCTCAAGGTGGTTCTTTTGAATAAAATCGATAACTAAGCGGACTTGTTACTCGGTGAAATAAGGGATTTTGGGGCTAGCTGTTTAACCCTCGCTATCCTACGGTTGGTGATAATCTGTGACTTATAACAAGTAGAAAAGAACATAACTTTAATCATTGTTTTGCAACGAAGAAAGATTCCTTGATCTTGTCTCTCTTATTGCTTTCAACTTTATCTTTTAATTGTTTTGTTTACTTTCTTTTATTTTACACATCCCCCCTTTTTGTGACAATTTTTACAACTAGAATCTCTTGCTCCTCGTGGGAACGAACTTGACTTCCATTATATTATTTTTAATTGAGTGGAAATATTAATTAATTTGATTGCACCTACGACACGCATCAAATGGCCTATTTGAATTTCGATTGTACATCTACTACGTCTCTAATAAGAAAGAGATCACCCAACCATGGATTAGAACATTTTAATTATAGATACAAAATCACAAATTAGAAATTGAAAAGACACTATCCTCAACAGACATGACTACACCTATGATCATTCTAAGAAAGCCAAGAGAAGAAACTAAGAGGGGTAAGATCGAAAGAGAATAGATCAACATCTATCTCCACGGGCTCAATCGAAGAACAAGAACAGTAAAAGAGAATATCAAGACAAGATAAAGGAACAAATCTAAAGAGCATAGATCGACATCTATATCCACATGCTCAATCGAAGAAATTAAAATGAAGTAACAAGGTAAATCAAAGAGGAATAAATTGGGCGACAATAGATCGACATCTATCTCAACAAATTCACCCAAACCTACAATCAATCAATAAATAAGAACAGATAGGAAATAAAAGCAAATCATAAACCTAAAACAAGATAACAAATCCAAACATACTACTGAAAACACCAAAGACAAATACCACAACACATTTATGCAATTAAACCTCCAAGTCAGATCCGTTCCTCCTCAATCGTGATTTTACTTCACCCTGAGGCTAGCTAAGGATTTACTCTGCCATGGGCGAAGAGGAAAGAAAAAGGGAAGGAAAAAAAAACACTATTTTGGAGCTCTTTTTTAGGAGAGAGAAAAGTAATATTTTAATAAGACCGACTTTCACTATCTATATTAGAAATCTAACACACCCCTGCAAACTGATACAAGCAGACAGGCTGTGAAGATTGAAATAAGAAAAACAGAAAAACACCCTCGTATACAGACTAACAAAACAAACACTACAAACAAAAGTGCACTTCTCAGTAACAAAAACTACTAAGTAATAGGAGACTCCAGAAGCAACTTTAACAGTCTTGAGAAGGTAGGAAAGCATAAACCCTTTGTAAAAAGATCAGCTAATTGGTCTTCATTTCGAATATGAGAAACAAAAAGAAATCCAAACTCCACAAGCTCCCTGACAGAATGATAATTGATATTTATATGCTTTGCCCTGGCATGAAACACAGTGATAGCAGAAAGAGCAATTGCAGTAGTATTATCACAATACAAGTTAACAGGAAAATGAACATGCACATGTAAATCTGTTAGAATGTACGAAATCCATTTTAACTGAGCAGCAGCCACAGATAAAGACTTGTACTCAGCTTCAACTGAGGATTTCGAAACAATACTTTGCTTTTTAGAAGACCAAAATATTAATGAAGAACCTAGAAAAATATATCCAGTAGTGGATCTGCGAGTATCAGGACATCCAGCCCAATCAGAGTCAGTATAGGCCTTGATCAAAGAAACAACACCAGCTTTAAGTATCAAACCTTGACTAATAGTGCCTTTTAAGTATACGAGAATCCTTTTAACTAAAAGAAGGTGACAATCTGTAGGAGCATGCATAAATTTACTCTCTTGATTGACTCCAAAGCATATATCTAATCTAGTGTGAGTTAAGTATTGTAAACCTCCTACAATAGTCCTAGACTCAAGTGGATCTGCCAATAAAGTACCATCATGGATAGAAGCCCTAGAAATTTTTGCCACTAGAGTATCACAAGGTTTGTAATCCAACATATTTGCTTTCTCTAAAAGTTCCAAAGTGTATTTCTTTTAAGATAATACCAAAGAATCTGAATGTCGAATATCTTCAATACCCAAGAAATAACTCAAGTTTCTTAATTCCTTCATAGCAAATGTACACTTGAGAGATGGAATCAAATTTTTGAGTAAACATTCAGAGTTACCAGTTAAAATAATATCATCTACGTAAAAAAGTAAAACCAGAATATTTGTTGTAGTGTGAAGAATAAATATGGAATGATTATTCACAGATTTAATGAAGCCAACAGATATAAGAAAGGCATTGAACTTAGAAAACCATTTCCTTGGTGCCTGTTTCAGACCATAAAGGCTTTTGTTCAAGTGACAAACATGATTTGGGAATTTCGGATCTACAAAACCCGGAGGTTGGTGCATGTAGACATCTTCTTGTAAGTCCCCATGAAGAAATGCATTGGATACATTTAATTGTTTATGTGCCAATAGAAAGTAACTGCTATAGTAAGAACAATTCTTATAGTTGTGGATTTGACCACTGGACTAAAGGTCTCCGAATAATCAATACCATCTAACTGGTTAAAGCTTTTTGCAACTAGCATGGATTTGAACCTATCCACACTGCTATATGCATTCAAATTTACTCTATAAACCCATTTGCAGCCAAGAATACTCATCTCAGGAGTAGGAGGTACATGTTAGAGCATTGCTCGGTCGAACTCGCAAGCGTTGTTATCTCAAGCTTGTTTGTCAAGTTTAGTTGATCAAAACTAATCTTGATTTCTAGTCTACTTATAGCTATGTCTTGGATTTGGATAGAAGTGTGTAGTTGAGCATTAGACTTCACAGCGTTCACCGATTGAAGAAGAAGATCTACTAAAGAGCATGGAGGAACTTTGAAGACAAAAGGTATGTGGAGACTAAAACTTATTTATCACTCAGAAGTCTATTCAAATCTATCTACTAATGAGACTAAGTCGTATGGTTATATAGACGTTGTGTTACACACATTTGAAATTTCGAGTCGAGTTTATCTCATTTATATAATTCTCGAATTACGAGTTTAAAGCTTAGAATGCTTCATCATCTACTTGACAAAATAAAATTTTAGTTGTAAAAAATTCATTTGTTAGAAACTAAATAGTAAGTCAAGTAGATGATCATGTGAAAATTACCTTGAACATCTTACATGATTTGTGTGAGATAATCATTTGATGTTAATTAACTTGGGATGTTTCGTATTGATCATTTAATCATTTGAAAATTACTTGAAGTTGTTGGTATGTGTAAGATTACCAGTGTCGTCTTCTAAGAATGTTTCAAATCGATGAACGAGAGTTTTAGAACTACTGCCAATGTCTGGATACAGCACAATATGCGTACCCAGTATGCAAAATGTGAAATGCTAGTTCAGGTCTGGAACTCTTGTTTGCGAAGGAGTTTATCTGTGATAGGTCCGAAACTATGGTTTGCAAAAAATGTTTGCGAACGGCAAAAATAGGCAAGGTTCGGAACGGCAGCTCGTGAACTCGGTTTGTGAACTCAGTGGTTAGGTTCTAAAATAAATTAGTATGACAACATGTTCACATATTATGTATGCTAACTATTGTCTATACTCATGAACTCGGGTTCGTTTGCGAACTAAAGTCTCTGGATTCTTTATCCTTTAAGGTATGCGAAATTGGTTTGCAAACCGTGGCATTATGTTCATGAATTGTTTCTTGTATAAGTACTTTGTACACTTACACACCAAACCGAATATGTTTCAAATGCTTCATGGATATTTTTATCAGATAGTGAACATTTGAACAACTATCTTAAAACACATTTAGATACATTTGATTATCTATCATGATTGATTTATTATTAGATTGAGTCTAGATATGTTAGATGAATATAGCTAAGATAAAAGTGTTCATATGGATAATTTCGGTTAACTGTTATTGAGCCAACTTGTTATACACGTTTAGGTACGGTAATTCCATATCTGAATATAAGTATATTTCATTTGTGTGTATCAAGCTAAACCATCTAACAGTGGAGATTGATTGCTTATTTTCTAAGCAAACTTAGCTTGAATTTTAAATCAAGAGTTCATCTAACGGTGGATATTAATTGCTTTGTTACTAAGCTACCTTAGCTTTGATTGTAAGCAACCCTGATTCAAAAGACTATATAAAGAGAAGCTCTAGCATCTGGGAAACCTAATCCCGACACTCTCGTGTGTCCTAGTTGCAAACTAGAGTCGATTCTCTCTTAACCTAGGTTTCCAGTTCTTCTGAAAACAATTACTAGGTTTAACGACTTAAAGACTTTGATGAGGATTCGTCAAGCCAGGTCAAAGTATTTTCTCTGTAGTTTCGTATCCTGATCTTAATTTTTCTATCGTTATTGAGTTTAATTCTTTAAGGTTTTCTCGAGATTTATCTCCGATAGGTAAGACATAAAAAGTAATCACAACAGTTTCTTCGTCTCAGACTCTTATGATTCCGCAATAACTTTTTCTCTATATCAGTAGGGTTATTGTGAGGTGACTAATATTTTAGGCTACTCTTCGGGAGTATAAGACCGGATTATTAATTGTGTTTCCTATTCACCTTGATCTTTATCTTAAGAAGGAAACCACAAATATAATGAACTTATCTATGGGAGACAAATTTGTTTATAAGTCTTCGACTTTGGGTCGTAGCAACTTCTAGGATGTAAAGGACGTCAGCTAGGGGAATCAAGTACAATTTGGAACAATAAAAATTAGTAAGGTAGGGGTCGACCCCCGAGACGGGAGTGAAAACTTCTTGACCTCACCAGGTTTTTGGTGATTCTTCCCTTTCAACCTCGTGTTGATTCTTCTTGTTTCTACATTGAATCTTCTTGATCTCATCCCCGTGGATGATTATTGTTTCTCTTCTACCCCCCTTTTTCTATCTAATCTCCCGTCACACTTCTTTGTGGTGTCTCTATCGTCCCTTTCAACTTATTTCATACCGTACTTTCAACATCTCACTACTATGGCGTCAACATCATCGGACCCGCATGAATATGATGAGATCATTAACGGGGATGTCTAGTCTATTAGGAAACAACACAAATCTAGAGTACGAAGACGAAGAAACTAATGATGATATCCTACCGAATGGAAAAAATGTATCGTCTTCAAACTAGTCACGGGAAGAGGATATGCTTTTTTCATGCTCAAAGAGATGCTCACTAAAGCTTGGAGAAATTAGGTGAGCTAGCTATTTCAGATACTGGGAACAATATTTACAAAGTTAAGTTTGAAAATTTATGCGATTTAGAAGCTATAATCAGAAGCACGCCTTGGGCCTTAAACAATGAATTACTAGTAATGGAAAGATGTGATGGAGACCTCCTGCCAGATGAGTATGAATTCAAGTATGTTTGGTTTTGGATCCAGATACACGGCCTCCCCATCAGCATGCTAAAGAAGAAGAAAATAACTGATATGGTCAAGAAATTTGGTACTCCCCAAGATCCAACAGAAGAAGATGTAGCAAAGTGGGGAAAATACGCCGAGATTCGTGTGAAGATAGACATCACTAAACCCCTACCAAAGGAGATGAAGGTAATACTAGCGTCAAAGAAAGAAAGATGGGCAAAATTTAGATATGAGAAACTCCCTAGATTATGCTACCATTGTGGCTTATTTGGGCATCTAATGAAACAATGTCCTGTGCTATCAAAAAGCTTGGAAAATCTGAAATTATCTCCAGCAGAATTCAGTGAGAAGATGGAAGACCCAATGTTTGCCAATTACACAGAAGAAATCAGGGTTGATTTCAAAAACAGAGATAAAGCTACTATCAATCCGATCATTATTAGCCCAAAATGTGTAATCCGGCGATCCAGAACATCCAAACCCTAATCACTAACAAACAGAAGACCTGTGGTGAAAACAAAAACGACAGCACCTCACCCGCAAGACAGAACACAGAGTCGCAGATGGTCAGTCTGGCTCCACAACAAACTTCTGACTCCTCAACGGTATTTGGTGATAAGGGTTCCGCATCCAGGGTGAAGATAGGCGAACAAATGAAAGGAGACACCGAATCAGAGAAACACACGTGGATGTGTAAAAATAGACCACATGGAGTAGAAAGAATGAGCGGTGAAAGTTACCACATCAATGAAAGTGTTAAGGAGGTGAGGATACATAGGCCATTGGGCCAGATAAACAATAAAGCCCAAGAAGAAGAGATACATGTACAAAAACACCAAGCCCAAAAATCTTCAACCAACTCTGTCGAGAAAGAAGAGATACCGACCAACAATCCCCCAAATGCTGTAATAGACAAAAACCCTAGAGTGTTACAGCACACAAATGAAATTCCAATCGGAAACTCAGAACCAGATAGTGAAGACAGTCGTAGCAGTTTGGAGAAAGATGAAAACGTGGGGGAAAAGAAGAAAAAGCAAGGTCAATGGAAACGAGATGCTAGAAAAAGAAAGGAACTTAATTCTCGGGATCAATTACTGGAGAAGAATTTCTTATTGGGAAAAACGATCGGCGTCTCCAATGGATATTGATCAGGTAACACCTAAAACCAAATTCAAAGTTGATACGATGACTGTCGAAAGTATGGGTGTGGTGGCTGCCCTAAATCAGCCACAAGCTCAATGTTAATCTACTCTTGGAACTGTCAAGGGTTAGGGAATCCCTCGACAGTTCGTCATTTAAAATCCTTCTTGAAGGCATGTAATCCTACCATCGTCTTCTTGTCAGAAACTAAACTTGATTATAGTAAGGCTAGTAATCTCATTTCTCAGCTAAACTTTAGTGATTTTTGTATAGTCCCTTCTGTGGGTAGTAAAGGGGGTCTAATCTTATTATGGAATGATTCAGTCAAGGTGCAAATTATCAAGAGCAATTTAAATCTAATTCACTGTGAAGTTGACCAATTGTCTGAAACCCACTTGGGACTTACTGTGTATGTACGGGCCTCCCTCAAGAAGTGATAGAAACATCTTTTGGTCCTCCACCTCTTGTTATATTGATAGCTTAAGAAATCCTTACAGCATAATTGGTGACCTCAACTCCATTAGAACCATGAAGGAGAAAAAAGGAGGCAGACAAGACAATAACAACTACAACAAGAGAGTTCAACAAAATGATTCAAGATAAGGGTCTCATTGATATGGGATATTGCTGTTGACATTTACTTGGACTAACAACGCAACAGTTCTTTGCTCCAATCCTTGCAAGGTCAGACAGAGTGCTTGTCTCTCCAAACTGGTGGTTACAATTCCCCGAAGTTGCTTGTTTTCCACCTACCAAGATCAGGAAGCGACCATTCTCCAATATACCTCAATCTGCAGAAGTTGCAAAGAAGAAAACCAGGTTCAGATTTGAGTATCATTGGATTGATCATCAAGATTTCAAAGACGAAGTTCAGAAGGCGTGGGACAAGGCCACAGGCAGCACTGTGGACAAGATCAGAGAAGCCGGGATTAGTCTTGCAGAATGGGGAAAAAAGACTTTTGGTAATGTGACTAAAGCGGTCGAGAATGCTAAAGAAGAGCTACTAGAGTTGCAGAAGTCAGCCCAATACAGAGACACCAGATGTGAAGAAGCAGCTTTAGTAAACAAGATTGAAGAACTCATGGAGATTGAGAGGAAATTCTGGCAACAACGAAACAAGAATACATGGATACCCAATGCTGACAGAAACACCCAAGTGTTCCATATGGCGGTGAAACAAAGAAGGAAGAAGAACGCTATTGTAGCCCTTAAGGATAATAACAACATATGGGTTTCAGGCCATGATAATGTTTCCAAGCTCCTTATTCACCACTTCTCCAGCAACTTCGACAAAGACCCTAATGAGAATCAAGTTACTGTCGATTTTAGATCCGATATTCAGCTTACTGAAGGCGAAAACGGATCCATCTCAGCTATACCTACACAGGAGGAAGTATGGAGAACTCTCAAAGGCATGGGCTCACTCAAATCTCCGGGACCAGATGGCATGCCCCCAATCTTTTACAAAAAGTGTTGGGACAAAGTTGCACCGAGGTAACCACTCTCATAAAACATTGCTTTGCTTCAGCTAGTTTACCGAATGGCCTAAATCACACGAACCTAGTGCTTATACCCAAAGTTAAACATCCTTCGAAACCTGTTGAGTATAGACCCATAGCTTTATGCAATATTCTCTATAAGATTGTGGTGAAAATCATTGCTCAAAGAAAGACCAGGTGTTAGATCAACTTGTGGATAAAGCACAATCTGCCTTTGTACCGGGAAGACTCATTCTCGACAACATCCTTACTGCAAAAGAGTTAATCCACTCAATGAACCAGTCAAATGCTATCCTAGGAGCTTTCGCACTCAAAATCGATATCAGTAAAGCCTACGACAGAGTCTCATGGAATTTTCTCAGTCAATGCCTTAGAGCTTATGGCATTTGCGGTAACACTCATAAACTCATAATGAACTGTGTGACCACAGCTTCTTTCTCCATAATCGTTAATGGCACACCTGAAGGGCGTTTCACCAGTGGGAGAGGGCTGAGACAAGGATGCCCTCTCTCACCTTATCTTTTCATCTTATGTGCACAGGGTCTTTCTTGGATGGTCAGGAAAATGGAAGCAAATACGCTCTATAATGGCTACAGAGTCACAGATGGGCACCTTCCATATCACATCTTATGTTCGCAGACGATCTCTTCTTTTCAAGACGCTTGATGATAGAACCATTCAAAGCCTACAAGATATCTTATTCATCTATGCTAGATGGTCTGACAGAGACAAGCTAACTGGATAAATCTGCAATCATTCAAAGAAAGGAGTCGGAGAAGATAGAAGAAAAATTATCTCTGATAAGTTGGGTGTTAAACAAATGGAGAGCAATGACAAATACTTGGGCTTTCAACTTTTGAAGTCAGCTCACAGAATCAAATCGTATGAGTTCTTATATGAAAAGTTCGACAACAAGATGGCAGGTTGGAAGAGGATTTTCCTTAATCATGCAGGGAGAATGATTCTAATCAAACATGTGCTCGGGCTAATTCCGCCTTATTATATGACTACCTCCATTCTCCCCAAAGCTGTCATTGCCAAACTGGACAGAATTATTCGCAACTTCTGGTGGGGGCATAGTCACAACAGCAGGAAAACCCACTTCATAAGTTGGAGTACATTTCAAGAAGACAAAGAGAAAGGCGGTATGGGAATAAGATCTCTAACTCAACTAAATAGAGCCCAAATTGTTAAGCTGATATGGAAACTTCTTGAAGATCAAAACTGCGTATGGGGAGCTATCTTGAAAGCCAAGTACTTTAAAGACAAATCATTTTGGGAAGCTACATCAAACTCGAGAAGTTCCTCCACATGGAAAGCCATCATCGAATGCAGGGAAGATGTGAAAGAAGAATGTATATGGACTGTGGGTAATGGTGATAGAATCAGCATAACAAAAGACCCTTGGCTCAATAATCACCATAACCACGGACACTGAACTAAAGGAGGATACCTCGCCGGGTAATATATCTAAGGTGGCAGATCTAATGTTACGTAACCCAACCAGATGGAATAAAGAACTTATAAACCAGCTATTTCAAGAGCATTCAGCCAATCAGATTTTGGGAACCTTCATTCCAGATAATGTCGAAGCAGTAGAGGATCGACTCATATGGAAACCACACCCTAATGGTACGTTTACTTGCAAATCCTTCATAAAGTATCGATACGGGAAAAAACCTAGTTCATCGGCAAGTGATGTTTTCCCATGGAAAACCTTCTGGAATGTTAGAAACTTAGCACCCAAAATCCTTATATTCATATGGAGAGTAGCACACGAGGGATTAGCCATATTTAAAAACATTGGAAAGTTTGTTGAAGGTATCAACAAAGAATGCAGACACTGCAATGCTCCCATCGAAGACCTTGAACATCTATTCTTTCACTGTCCGGTAGCTGTCGTCACTTTTTTTGGTTCTCCCCTAGGCTGTAGAACGGAAAATTATCAGGGCCTGAACTGCAGACAAGTGATTACAAGTTGGCTAATGGAGAAGGGGAATTATGAGACATTTAGAATGGGAAGCTGTATTTTATGGGCATTGTGGAAAAACAGGAATGACAGAGTGTTTAATAACAAAAAACAACTCAATCCACAGCATTATTAAAGAAGCAGTCTTCTGGTTCAATTACGTCATACCTCTGCTACCTGAGGAAGAACAAGTTTCTATTATTCCAAGACCGACATCGAGACACCTATATGGAGACCTCCCGAAGTTAATTGGACAAAGCTCAATGTTGATCTTGCTTATGATAACTACAAGGCAGGATGTGCAGTAGTGGCCAGAGACACAGAGGTTCAATTCAAGGGTTGTGGCACTAACTTTCAAACTGTCTTAGACCCCATGGAGGCTGAAACAAGAGCCATATTGTTGGCTTCGGAATTTGCTGTTGTGACTTGTATGCAAAATGTGGTTATTGAAGGTGACGCTGAGAAAGTTATCAAGATGCTAACTGATGAGAAGCCCCAAATACCCTGGAGATTACTGCAGATCGTCAACCAGATCAAAGCTCAAGTAAGGAAGCTTAAAGCTGTCAGGTTTACCTATATCAAAAGAGATGGGAATTCAGTAGCCCATACTCTGGCAAAATATGCCTTATCAAACCACTCTAAAATGTGGTGGCTTTCGTCCCAACCCCCTTCTTGTATCAAGTCTTGTCTACAAGACGATAAGACAGCTTTGTAATTTCTTTTTCCTATTTGCGTAACAAAAAAAAAAAAAAAAAAAAAACAAATGGAACAATTGTCATTCACAGATAGGATACAGACTAAGTCAAGGTCAACAAGGCTTACCTTATCTATCTATATTATTTCTAACAAATTTTGTGGTGTGTTTTCAAAATCTTATATCTGTTGGTGTACCTCATGATCGCAGGTACTTGTGGTTTCCCACAGATTGTGTTAGAGCAATGCTCGGTCGAACTCGCAAGCGTTGCTATCTCAAGCTTGATTATTGTTCATTATTGTTTTCATTATAGCCAAACCAGGGTTCTTCACACATGCATCATCAAACAAGAAGCTTTTAGAGAAAACGATCTTCCATGGTTACCAAAACGTAAATCGCAAAACTGAGACAACAACTGGGAATTAAATGGAGAGGACATGAATCCCGTGGGCCTTTGTTCTTATACTAATAAAAAGATGCTGGTGACATGCAAATCTTGTTCCAAAACAAAAGATAGGTACTGCTGCGAAAAATGCTTCAATATCTAGATGTGTACCCTTCACAGATCCAAGTTCTTATACATCTCGAGTATCATGATTGGCATTTCCGCACAAACTCTGACACAAAGTAATCATGACATGGAACATCATATGATTTGCAATAACAGACCTATTACTCAAGTATTGGAGAATGAGATTGATAACTCTGTCTGGTAGATAATCACCAACACGAATCACATTCAACAAGTTCAAGTGGCATTCCAAAATCTTCCCGCATTATTCTTCTGAAATAGTTGAGCAAAAGCTTTGTTTTCAGGCTTTTGAAGCTTTATATCCCCAAACATATTGATTCAACATCAACATTTAAAACTTGAATGACAACAACAACAACAAAAAAACAAGTTGTACACATCTAGATACCGAAGCAATCAACTCACCGAGTGTACAAACGATTCGAAGTGTGTACTGTTTTTTTCTTAACTTTCTAGCAACCCCAAACTTTTGTTTGCAATTGACTGGCCTTCTATAGGAACATGGTCTTTTCAATATGGTAAGGAATATAACCATTCATGCATTGAAAATATTTGGATCAAAAAGTTTTTTCGGAATCTCAACTGAAAATGCAAGAATTCCATAGCTATTAGAACAAATAATCCTTAAGTGACAAATTCAGAAACTAGTGCAGTTTACAATGCAAAGAACTTTAAGAACTTACATTATGGATACCTGAATACCAGCATGACTGCGGAGGTAGAAGTCAAACTCGGTAGGATGACAATCTTGGAATATACCACAGTTCTTGTTAAACAATGGTATTGTTAAAATCTTTCAAGGATTTAAAACCATCATAATTAGTCTTGCATAACAAAAGTCGATCCATATTAATTTACCCAGTAAAATATTTCCACTTCTGTCAATTGTTTGACGATCATTATGGTTATTCGCAAACAACCTTGTGTAATGACATTTTTCAACCACAACAAATGTAACAAGTGGCTGATAGTTTGTCTCCAAAAAAGCACAAGCCTGTGTGAGCAGAAAGTGACTAGTTAGCTGCTTGATTTCAACATGCCATAATTTTTTTAACCCCACAGAGTGTAAGTTATAGAATCTAAAAATAAAAAATGACTATCAGCATGAAGACTGTCTACTATTCAAGCCTACAACTGCTCAGCTATTTTCACACAATACATAAACTTATCCACCTTAACAAAGATCGTTACTAGCTATAGACCTTTTGTCCTTGAGAAAAGTAACTTGACACCACATTACCTTGTGAATAACATCAAGCTCATAGAGTAGAACTTGATAAAACTGACCCTCACTTACTCCGTCCCTGAAAGCAGAGAATGGATCCGAAAGAAAAGAAAAGAAAATGCAGTAGACATAAGCCAATTGGCTACATTATGAACACTGAAATTACCTGCAAATTTTATTACACCGAGGCTTCTGTCCAGTTGCTCTACGGAAACAAATAAGAAGTTCCCTAGTTCATGAAAATATTAAAAAAATTAACCAAAAAAAAACGTTGAATATGCAGTTTAGGTCCCGACAAGGAAAATAAATTGAGATGACAAAGATGCAGAAATGCAACAGGCAAGAAAAATACTTAACCATGCCTCCCGTCACAGTTCTCGAACTGGATACTGCAATACTTTAAATATATCTGAATCAACTCTTGGCAATGGGCTTGAGCACACACGAAACCAGCACACTTCATCGCCTCAGGCTAATCTTGTGATGCCACAACCTTGATAATGGGTACAACATAATAAAATTCAACAATTGGAATAAATTAGAAATCACCAAGTTGAACTAGAGTGAATCAAAAAATAAAATCTTACAACGGCGATGGAAGGGATTGAATCCTATCCTTGGTGAGATGGGTAACATCAGCACCCAAGATAATGGTGGGCAGGTCACCGACAAGCGGTATACGCCTTGATAATGCATCAATTAGAACAGTATTGCGCGCACAGACCTTCACATTAATCAGTAAACAACATACAAAATGAGGTACTTTGGATAACAAGTAATTTAATTGAATCAGTAAGTATCAATCATATATTTCTAAGCTTAAGAAGTACATGTTGTTATCATACCATGTAATTCTTAAGAGACCACCACCACCATCACCTTGTAGCAGCAGCACCACCTCCAAACACCACCACTAAAAACACCCTTAGTGTAACCAACATCACCATCATACTCCACCACTAACAACAAATCCATCAACAATCATTCAAGCCATGAAAATAGTATATAATACATTACAATCCAATCTGGAAGATGTAAAAAGCTGAAAAATCTCAATAAAAAGAATGAAACCAAAATTTGAACACTATAATAGTACCAAACACTTGAAAATCAGATTTTTTCCAATTCATATTCTATCACAACAACAATCACAGAAATGATCCCATAAAACCTAAAATTATAACAAATTCTTAGTCATGAAAATCCATACCAAAATCTAATGAAAACTAGCAACATAAATGCCAAATTAATCAAAAATATCCAGATCCAAATATCTAAACTCTAAATAAGCAAAAACAGATAAATTAAGAAACCCTAACTTGAGAAATTGAAATCAGACATAAGAAATAAAGTTTGTATATGTTGGTGCAAAAATAATCACGCCAACGATCTTCAGAGATGCGGGAAGGTTGATCCAATCGCTATCGTTGATGAAGAATCCCCAAGAATTGATTAAGGGAGGTGGGGGTACCTGCAAAAACACTCCGATGCTAAAGTCAGCGGAAGTTCTATGCAAGTGTATTGTGTAGAAAAAATATATCCACAATCTCTTAGATTAAGCCTCTATTTATAGGCAAAAACAGATGAAACCCTAGGGTCTTGTAGTTATCCTAATAACTACCCTCCTATGTACACACCCACTATAACCGACTAGATTCATGCTAAACCCTAGTTTAACATAATCCCGATATCTTAGATATCCTTTATCCAGAATAATAATAACTATTATTTAAGATAATTATCCTTTCCCAAATCAGGATTAACCCTAAATAATATTTACTAATTATTCCATGGAACCCATTTGCCCAAAGATCTCTGGCTTCTACAATAAGCCAAGCTTTGGGCTTTAACAACCAACCAACCCCTGAGCTTCATCAATAAGCCAAGTGGTCCACGAACTACTTTGGGCTTCCTTAATAAGCCACAAGAGTTCCCAAACAAAATCCTCGGTTCCCACGATAAACCAGGATTCAAAGCCTTTGAAAGCCCGTAGGTTTCTTTCATAAACCTTTCGGATTCCTTAATAACCGACCGGCTTCTATAATAATCCGGATTCAAATTGCCCTTTTAAGCCTCATGCGGAACGCACGAGTGCTATTTTGGATAGGGTACAAACATTAGATTAAGCCTCTATTTATAGGCAAAAACAGATGAAACCCTAGGGTCTTGTAGTTATCCTAATAACTACCCTCCTATGTACACACCCTATAACCGACTAGATTCATGCTAAACCCTAGTTTAACATAATCCCAGTATCTTAGATATCCTTTATCCAGAATAATAATAAATATTATTTAAGATAATTATCCTTTCCCAAATCAGGATTAACCCTAAATAATATTTACTAATTATTCCATGGAACCCATTTGCCCAAAGATCTCGGAAGCTTCTACAATAAGCCAAGCTTTGGGCTTTAACAACCAACCAACCCCGAGCTTCATCAATAAGCCAAGTGGTCCACGAACTACTTTGGGCTTCCTTAATAAGCCACAAGAGTTCCCAAACAAAATCCCGGTTCCCACGATAAACCGGATTCAAGCTTCTCTGCTGTAAGCCCCGTAGGTTTCTTTCATAAACCTTTCGGATTCCTTAATAACCCGACCGGCTTCTATAATAAGCCGGATTCAAATTGCCCTTTTAAGCCTCATGCGGAACGCACGAGTGCTATTTTGGATAGGGTACAAACATCGCCCCCTTCTTAACCCTCGACTGTTCGAAGGTTTAAGAACTCTGGCCCAATGCTTTACAACGAGACCGTATCCAATAGCAGTGCAGACCCGCATGTCCCTTCGCAAGCTAAGTCGCATATGACCAAAGTCATCTCCAACTAATGAGAACACCGCTCCTCCAGCCCGGTTCTCTTACAATCCATTACCTTCTCGTAAGGTGTACAGCTCAAAGCCCAGCTCGTTTTGACTGAGGATCCAAAACAATATCCGGTGGACGACTGCCGATACTTTGAATGTTGATAGAACACTACAGCGTCTAATTCTCAACACGAAACCACAAGATATATGACTCGTTAACCCTACACCGTATATCTCCAGCTGGCTGAAATCCGATTCTCATTCATCCATGAGCTTGGCTGAATTTGAAAACTACACGGCTACCCAGCTTCCCAATATAAATAAGGTCGAATGACCCAATCAAAACTGCCATTACATCACTTCTCTGCCAAGTTCGCTCCTCCGGGTAAGTGCGTTTTCCCTCTCTATCGACATATATATATATATTTCGTTGTTTCTTTAAGATATAAACTCGGTTATCGATCGTCAAAGATCACCGAGCTTCTCATCCATTGCTCATGCGTGGTGTTTGAGTGTTTGTCTCATGCTGGATCTCTAATCGACCATCTCTTGAATCATGTTTATCTCCATTAATCTTCTTGTAGCTCCTCGTGAATCATCATCAAGATATCGAACATCCTCAAAGATGACTTCTCCCAAGCGGTCCTCCAATCGCATGGAAGATACAACAACCGTCGATCCTTCATTCAAAAGAGTTAAAACTCTAAGGGATTGTCGCAAAAAGTGTGCTTCCAAACGACCCTCAGCTGTAAGGGATTGGCCTCTGAACTTCAATGCTGCTGCCAAGACGAATGCAGCTCCTAAGGCTGAGGTCGGTGCTGATCCGAATGTTGCAGAACGAAAAACCACCCTATATGAACACTAGTGATGATGAGCCTAAGAGTATTAACTGCACCGTTGATCCTCAATCATCTCCGAGTACAACCTCGCTTCTCCACCGATGAAAACTTCAGCTAATACAAGTTTTCCATTTGAAGACGATGCGTTCAGCCCCCCTTTGTATAAGTCTTCACGCTTCAGTAACTATTGGTGATTGCGCTATCCAAAATCCAACTGTTGCTGCGGTATCATGCTCACCAGGCATGTTGCCCGTGACCAACACTTTTATGATCGATGACTCGATATAGATCAAGTTCTTGATCGCGCAGCCCAGCCTTCATTTTGCGGTAACGCATCTTATCATCTCGCTTGATATTCATAACCTTAATTCAAACTTCATACTTCCTTGCAATATGTAACCAACCTTTCTTGTGGTCTCGCTTGTTCGTAGGGCTGGTGAGCTTTACTACGACGAGCTTAAAAAGCAACAGAAGGTTCATGCAGCTGTTTCTTATCATCTTGAACATGAAAACGAACAATTGAAGCGCCAGATCGACGTCCTCCGCGCAAGGGAAAATAAGGCTGACAACGCCATGAAACTAATGCGCAGGCAACGCGATCGTGCCAACCGCAAAATCAAAGGTCTTGGAGAACACGCCGCTCACTCCGTCGCCGGAAAAACCGATGACGATGCTGTCGACGAACCCTATGATCCGGACGAAAATTGAAGCATGTCCGTTGCATTAGAAATTTCCTTTTCCCTTTGCTTAGGCTAGTATAGGAGACTACAGCAATCTAGTACTCTTCATTAGCTTCATTTTTTTTCTGTAGATGTGCATCGATGACATCCCATGTCCTTTGCAAGGACCATGAGATCGACTCCATCTTACGGTTTTATTTCCTTTCAGTAGATGAGTGCCAACAAACATTGATTACTTCTGGATGGGGAAACTCATACCGTTAATAGTTTTTCTTTCTGCGTCTGCCATGCCATGAAATCCTTTCCACAAAGACAACTTGTCCGAAAGAAAACGCTCTTGGCAATACATCTCATTCGTATGCTTGCAATGATTGGCTAGTGCAACGATCATTACTCGCATCGATACTTGAAACGTAACCTCTTGGACAGAAGAACTCCCATCTTCGGGAAGAGTTTATTAATGAAATGAAAGCTACATTAATAAAGAGAACAAATCTACGCTAATGAAAATACTTTTTAAGATTGAATGAATTCCACGGCTTGGGCTCTTCTCTCCCATTCATGCTCCTTAACCAATAAGCTCCACCACTGGCTGGTCTGTCGATTAAGAAAGGGCCTTCCCAATTTTCCCAAGCTTTCCACGCCACCGTCCAACGTTTTGGCCTTGTTCTTCTCAAAACTTGCTCTCCGGAAGGAAAGACCGTTCTCGTACCCTTTTGTTGTATTGTCGCTTCATAGATTCTTTGGTAGACCGCCAACCTTCTTGCAGCTTCATCTCTAACTTCTTCTAAAAGTTCTTTGTCTCTTGAAAAAATCTCTACGTTTTGACCGATTGCTACGCCAACGTCTTGGTGGTTGGAACCAACAACTCGACCCAGTAATACTCGCTTCTGTTCCGTATGCCCGGTGTGAATGGCGAAAACTTGTCGACCGTCTCGGGGAGTGGTTCTGTATGCCCATAAGACTCAGGAGGTAAGAATTCCGTCCATCTTCCCTTAGCTTTGTCCAAGGTCTTCCTCAAGTTATCCAAGATAACTCTATTTGTTGCTTCTACTGTCCGTTACTTTGTGCATAATACGGAGTTGAAAAATTATGTTTGATGCAAGCCATCACATAATGATTTTATCGCCTCACAATCAAATTGTTTCCATTATCGGAAATGATCATTGCTGTACTCCAAATCGACAAATAATATTCTCCCAAATGAATGCGGACATGAACCGCTTACATCCTCACCGAGCCACCGCTTCCACCCATTTTGAGAAATAATCGGTTGCTACCAACAAATACTTGACGCCCCCAGTGCCGTGGGGAATGGACCTACAATATCCAAACCCCATTTATCAAACGGCCATGGGCTCAAGATCAAAGGTGTAACTCATTTCCGGTCTTCTCATTATAGGTCCATGCTGGCGACAAGACACACACTTTTGGGCAAATTGCTTTGCATCATTTTGCATATAAGGCCAAAAATATCCTTGAGACAACAAACGATGCGCCAAACTCCTTCCCCAGGAATGGTTTCCACAACACCCTCATGCGCTCTGCTAACAATTGCTTTCCCATCTCCCTCGTTATACATCGGAGGTAAGGTTCCATCGATATTGGCTTATTATCAGCTCTCCTTCAATAAGAGCATACCTCCAAGCCGTCTTTGATATCTTTCTCGAGACTCTTATCACGCTGAAGCTCCTGCGATTGCGAGATATCGCACATAAGGCTCCCTCCAATCCTCAAGTTGGTTGTCACTTCCTTCATCTATATCCATAGGATCACTTTGACCTTCAGATGAGGGGACATTAATCCCACTGCTGCAAGCCTTAAACGCATCGTTAATGGTGTTCAGAATGCTGGGAAACTCCTGGAAATCAACCACGATGTACCGTGTTGTCTCCGATTCAACGGCTGCGGACACGTAAGCAAGGGCGTCTGCATGCCTATTCTCCGTTCTTGGCTTTTGTTTTATGTCGAACAACTCAAACTCCTTTGCCAACTCATGTATGTACTTTAAATAACACGATAGCCTTTCATTCTTAGCTTTATACGCTCCACTGAAGTGATTAGCGACCAACCTTGAGTCTGTTGTCAACTTAACCCTCCGCGCCCCCAAGCTAAGAGTCGTCTTTAAGCCCTCGAAATTACCGCCTCGTATTCACTGGTTATTTGAGGCCGTGAACCCCACTGGACAGCCTTTTCAATCAGAATCCTTCCGGGAGAGACCAGTACACATCCAACACCTGCCCCATCCGTGTTTGCTTGAGGATCCATCGGTGTAGACTGCCATGTTCCGCTTCTCCTTCAGAATCATCTCCAGTCTGCGTTACTCGTTCGCTCCCTTGCTGGATCCGAAGGCTTCTTGATAAAATTTACGATCTCCCACGGTAGTGGAGTTGGTTGTATAACGTTGTCATCGAGCAAGATCTCCTCGTCAAGCATGGACTCTGAAACCTGAATATCATCCACCGGGAAATCTGCCATCAACGACGCAATCGCGTGCCCCTTCTCGGCTGTTCTTGGCTCATAGTCTATAGTATATGCACCAAGGTAAGTGGCCCATGTGGCAAGTCTCATCGGAATCGTCTGTTCTACCCAACACCTTTTAACGGTATTCAAGTATAGACTACTAGTGCCGTCCCTCAAAATAAGGCTTCAAGCGTCTTGCCGCATGTATGAGAGCCAACGCCATTTTTTCTATCTTCGAGTATCTTGTCTCAGCATCCGTTAGGGACTTACTAACGAAATAAACTGGCCTCTCCTCTGGCTCTTTAACAAATAAAACTGCGCTGACGGCACAAACACTGGCCGCCAAGTAAATGTAGACCGTTTGGCCAGTTTTTGGACTTGTTAGGACTGGCGGTGAAGTCAAATACTGCTTAATGGCACTGAATGCCTGCTCACATTCCTGACTCCAACCAAACTTTTCGGCCTTCTTCAGAATCTGGAAAAACAGTCTACATTTGTCCGAAGCTCGCGAGATGAACCTGTTTAACGCTGCCAACCTCCCGTAAGCCTTTGTACCTCCTTTTTGTTCCTTGGTGACGGCATTTCCAGAATAGCTCTAATCTGCTCCGGATTAGCTTCGATTCCCCTCCGCGTCATCATGTAACCAAGAAATTTACCAGAAGTGAGCCCGAAAGAGCACCCGCTGGATTTAATTTCATTCCATACTGTAGAATCGATCAAAGGTTCTTCCCAAGTCCATAAGGTGTGACTCCTTCTTTTTGGACTTGACTACCATATCATCAATATAGACCTCCATGGTATCACCGATCATGTCCTTGAATATTTCATCCACCAGACGCTGATAAGTTGCTCCTGCATTTTTCAAACCGAATGGCATGACCAGGTAACAATAAATCCCCTTGTCTGTTATGAACGCCGTATGTTCTTGATCTTCTTCAAATAGTGGAATTTGATTATAACCGCAAAAACCGTCCATAAACGACATCTGTCGAAACCAAAGCAAAGTAGCATCCACCGACTCCACAATTCTCGGGTATTGGGTAAGGATCACTTGGGCATGCTTTATTTAAATTGGTAAAGTCAATACATACCCGAATCTTCCCGTTTTTCTTCTTGAATCAAGCATAATATTTGCCAACCACTTCGGATATTTAACAGTCTTATGATTTTTGCTTTTAACATCCTCGTCAATCTCCTCGGCAACCTTAACTTTTCGTTCTGGTGCCATCTTCCGCGGCTTCTGCCTTACTGGTCTAGATCCTTCGCTGATATTCAACCTATGGCACGCGATGGTGGATCAATGCCCGGCATATCACCGAGACTCCATGCAAAGACATCTTTATTGGATCTTAACAAAGCAATCGAGGCTTTGACTTCTCCAAGTGGTAACTCCGCCCGATAAACGTTGTTTGCTCCTTCGATCCCCCAAGCTGCACCTCTACCAACTCCTCAATAGTTGGCGGTCCTTCCTTTCCTCTTCCATGATAAGAGGTGGGAGGCACTTGTGATTGCTACAATTTCTTCTCTACACGGAGTATTTCGGAACCCTTTAGTTCGACTTTCTATACTCCTCCATTGCGCTCGTGACATTTATGAGACGCACTGTCGCTTCTAACTTTCATCACTCCTACTGGAACAATGAATTTTAAGCACTTGGTGAATAGTGGAGGTTACTGGCGTCCATCGCGTAGATCCAATCACGTCCCAGAATAGCATTGTAAGGTGCGCGACAATCTAGCAATGAGAAATATTACATAATCGTCTTTCCCCCTACGATAGTAGGTAGACTAATTCTTCCAATTGCCGTCATTGTCTCCCCACTAAAGCCAATGATAGGGCTATCATCCGCCTCAACTTGACTTTCGAGACAAATTCATTGAAGAGTATGCTCCAGGAAAATATGACGCTAATTGAACTCCCAAAGATCGACCAAGACTCGACGAACTTTGAACATTCCAATGAGAGCCGAATTACAATTGCATCATTATGAGGTTGATATACTCCGGCGAGATCAGCGTTCGAAAAGGTTATTTCAGTTTTTCCTTCTTCCAAGATCTCGTGCCAATATGATCGGCGTAGTCAACCTTGTTAGATATTCGCCATTCGTTTATGTGACGCAACTTCAGTCGTGTCGCGTTCTCCTGAGCTTTTCTCGAGGTGGTGTTAACCCTTGCGTGGCTCACTCTGATTTCACGCAAATCTAGAGTGTTGACTAGTGCATTAACCTGTGCCGGGCTCTCTTTCAAGTATTGCTGCAACTTTCCCTCATCTACCATCTTCTGGACTTCTGTGGCAAGAGCACGACAAGTATCTGTGTTATGCCCGTGATCCCTGTGATAATCACAATACTTATTCTTGTTCCTCTTCTCCTTGGTCTCCACTGGCAGCGGCTCTGGATTGGGCAGCGTATTTTTAATCCTTTTATAAAGTTCCCCAAGTCCAATGTTCAACTTGGGAAACCTCACCCTCTGTTTTTCCTGTGGTTTATGAAATTCCTCTTCATTCCTTGCCTTCTTTGGTGGTCCTTCAATGCTTTTGCTCTTTGAACTACTATCAAATTGTTGCTTTGGTCTTGTTGTCACTTCAGCCGCCGACCTTCTTGACGCTCGCGACAATTTCGCTTTCTTTTCCTTATCTGCCTTTGCATACCTATCGGCCCTATCGTACAACTCTCTGAGGCTTCCCACTGGTTCCACTGTTAACGAGTTATATATTCCAAACTCATCATACTCCAATGCATTCTTATATGCTGCTACCACGATCCCTTCATCCACCTTTCCAACCTCACTAACCTCAAGACGAAATCTCCTATTAAAATCAAAAAGATCCTCACCAACCTCTCTATGCAAGAGGAATAAGTGACTACTCTCTTTTTTGACTCCGAGATTAATCTTATACTGCTCAAAAAATGCATCCGACAACATTCCAAAATCCTTGATTGAGTTTGTCTCCAACTGCGAAAACCAAGTCAAAGCTTTTCCCGTTAGGGTCATTGGAAAAGTTCTGCAAAACAATTCGTCCATTGTTTCCCCAAAGACTCATCGAAGCTTGGAAACGCTGGACATGCTCCTTTAGGGTTTCCACTCCCGCCGCCAAAGAAATCCTTGAACCGTGGCTGGTTGAAATTGGAAGGAGGACGATATCTTCTTATCTTTGAAACGAAAGGAGAATCCATCGACTTCCTCATGGTAGGAGAACCGGCCGCTCCTCATCTTTGGATTGTCTCGTGCTAACAATTCCTCCACCATAGCGCTAAGCTCCTTTTTGCTAATCATTTCTTCCGCTTCGCAGCCATGTCCGCACCTTCACGAGTACGTCCGTTCCTGTCAGGACCTAACCTCCTGGTCGAATGAACCCTCTCGTGCCTTGATCTTTTGGAATGTCCTTTGTCAGTTCGGACCTCCCTCCGACTGCGCCTCATACGCTCTGTTTCAACTTCATTATCTCTCTTGTCGTGAAGAAAACGACGATCATATTGGCTACTCCCGCGAAATCCATGACTCCGTGAATAGCTCCTATCTTCCTCATATCTTTGTCTATTGTCACGGCTTTTCAACGATCATCAATATTCACGTACCTTCTTGGTGAATCATCAAGCTCCCGTCGGTTTGTCCTCCCACTTCCTGAGTGTGAAAAGGCAGCACTTCTAGCTCGTTTCTCTTCTCCAGCCGCAACTTTAAGACGCTTGTTCTCTCTCTCCCTGCTGAAGCCGCTCTCGGACCGTTAAGTCGATGGGCGTCACGGTGGATTGCTTCCTGCGCAACTGTTGGGTACGTGCAGCTTCGATGATTGTTGTTCCGTGTATCTTCTTTGGATGTGTTGCGTAGCGGCGGCTGATTGTTATTGACCTGGGTGACTTGCTGGACATGTGCGCAGTTATTCGGTTGTCATTGACTGTGTGACCAAACGACGGTTGGCTTGAACCATTGGTGGGACGATGGATTGCACTATAGGTGCTACGCCCGTTTGATCAGCTGTCGCGGCATTCATCTGTTCACCATTCGAGTTATTAACACGAGCTCTCACACCTCTGCCTGCTACATCACCGTCTCGTTGGTTCTGGACGCTGTGATGTTGTCTGGAAGTTCCTTCTTGAAGTCGAACTCTCTCACTGGTGGCTGGCGGTGGAGATCTATTGATCAACGTATAGTTAACCCTCGGCACATGCCCCTCCGAACGAGAACGAGAAGCTGACGCTGTGGACGTCAAAGACGTCGTTCTGCCATCCCCCTCGTTGTCGACTTGCACAACAGCACTTCTCAAGGGTCGAGCATTAGCCTGTTGATTCGATTGTCTCAGGTCTGGTACTCCTTCATTTGTTTCAAGGCGATCCGTAGCTGCTGCTTCCATTTAAGAAATTTTTTTTTTTCTCTTTTAGATGGCTTTGTCTGTTCCTTCTCGTGATACCTAAATCACGCAATTTTTAGAAAAGGTCGAGATGTTATTCGACCCTGCCAAGCTATGCACGTGATGCGTTTATAACTTCCAGGAAGGTAAAAAAAAAACTTCAAAACGTCTCCAAACTTGGATACCAAATCTCGATGATCTTTTTTTTTATTGGGTGAACGATCTCTTCTTCGTCCCCTTAGTCGGCGCCAAAAGATGTTGGTGCAAAAATAATCACGCCAACGATCTTCGAGATGCGAGAAGGTTGATCCAATCGCTATCGTTGATGAAGAATCCCCAAGAATTGATTAAAGGAGGTGGGGGTACCTGCAAAAACACTCCGATGCTAAAGTCAGCGGAAGTTCTATGCAAGTGTATTGTGTAGAAAAAATATATCCACAATCTCTTAGATTAAGCCTCTATTTATAGGCAAAAACAGATGAAACCCTAGGGTCTTGTAGTTATCCTAATAACTACCCTCCTATGTACACACCCCTATAACCGACTAGATTCATGCTAAACCCTAGTTTAACATAATCCCCAGATCTTAGATATCCTTTATCCGAATAATAATAAATATTATTTAAGATAATTATCCTTTCCCAAATCAGGATTAACCCTAAATAATATTTACTAATTATTCCATGGAACCCATTTGCCCAAAGATCTCTGGGCTTCTACAATAAGCCAAGCTTTGGGCTTTAACAACCAACCAACCCCTGAGCTTCATCAATAAGCCAAGTGGTCCACGAACTACTTTGGGCTTCCTTAATAAGCCACAAGAGTTCCCAAACAAAATCCTCGGTTCCCACGATAAACCGGATTCAGGCTTCTGCTGTAAGCCCCGTAGGTTTCTTTCATAAACCTTTCGGATTCCTTAATAACCCGACCGGCTTCTATAATAAGCCGGATTCAAATTGCCCTTTTAAGCCTCATGCGGAACGCACGAGTGCTATTTTGGATAGGGTACAAACATTAGATTAAGCCTCTATTTATAGGCAAAAACAGATGAAACCCTAGGGTCTTGTAGTTATCCTAATAACTACCCTCCTATGTACACACCCCTATAACCGACTAGATTCATGCTAAACCCTAGTTTAACATAATCCCCAGTATCTTAGATATCCTTTATCCAGAATAATAATAAATATTATTTAAGATAATTATCCTTTCCCAAATCAGGATTAACCCTAAATAATATTTACTAATTATTCCATGGAACCCATTTGCCCAAAGATCTCTGGGCTTCTACAATAAGCCAAGCTTTGGGCTTTAACAACCAACCAACCCCTGAGCTTCATCAATAAGCCAAGTGGTCCACGAACTACTTTGGGCTTCCTTAATAAGCCACAAGAGTTCCCAAACAAAATCCTCGGTTCCCACGATAAACCGGATTGAAGTCATTGTAAGCCCCGTAGGTTTCTTTCATAAACCTTTCGGATTCTTAATAACCCGACCGGCTTCTATAATAAGCCGGATTCAAATTGCCCTTTTAAGCCTCATGGAACGCACGAGTGCTATTTTGGATAGGGTACAAACAGTATACCTTCGAATTAACAATATCAACTTAAGTCTCATCACCACCCGACCGACTGAAATATGTTGTTCACTACAAAACCCTGAAAAATCAAGCTATTAGATGCATTGAATCATAGACTATGTAAATATCAGAAAATAACAAAAAACATTGACGGATTGTTTTATTGTTTACCTTAAAATAAGAAGAAGACCTCGAATATAAATCTGCTAGGTGAATAGATTTGGTTTACTGGATGTTCTAGGGTTCGTCTTTGCTCACGAATGAAGAGTTAAGATCAAACGATTTTCTTTCTTGGATGAGGAGCTTTTACTCTTTCGATTTGTAAGATTTGTTGTCTGAGAAACAACAGTGAAAGAAGAGAACAAGAGGGATTTGTGAAAGAAAAGGAAAAATAAAATGAGAGAAAGAGCTACGAGTTTGGCTGTGAAGGTGAGAAAAGAAAAATGATGAAAAGATAAGGTTCTGTTGGTTTTAACGGAGAGAGGGGTATCACATCCATTGATCAAGGAGAAGAATCAATCTCTAGAAAATCATGACCACAGAAAATATGGGAGTAGGGCTGCTTAGAAAATTGAACCATAGAAAAAGCTAGGTTCATCGGTCAAATACTGGGTCGTTGAACAAGGAATAAAATAATAATAAAAAATTTCAGTCAATGACCGTTTTTAACTCTCCAAGTATTTATACCAAATTTGTGACTGTCTTGACTGGTTCGCGGTCAACTGACCGCTATTGAGGATTGGGGATGTGGGTCGGGAAAACCCCATTTTCCACTAGTGCTCCACGGCGTTCATCATACAAGACGAAGAACTACTCAAGGAACTGGTGGAACTTCATCGACTAAAAGGTATGTGGAGATTTGAACTTATCTATCACTCAAAAGTCTATCTACTCTATCTCCTATCTTGAGACAAAAGTTGTATTGCTATATAGACTTCGATTATACACATTTGCTATTTCGAGCCGAGTTTATCTCGCTTATCTATTTCTCAAAATATGTGTTGGTAAGCTTTCGCTTTGGCCAAGTTCATCTTTACAAGTGACGAAAGTCATGTTGATTATTTCAATAACTTGAAAATTACTTTGATGAAAAATAGTGTGTGAATAACCTCAATTTAACATCCTCTAAGAATGTTTCAATGATTGAAATGAGAGTTTAGAATAGGGATGCCAACGGGTACCCGATTACCCGTAACCGAACCGGCCCCGGGTGTGTCGGGTCCGGTTACGGGTCCTAAGATTGGACCCGTTAGCAAAATCACTACCCGGCGGGTAGACCCGTTAGGAACCGATAAGCTTTCGGGTCCTAATGGGTATTACTCGGCGGGTACCCGAATATTTGACTTTCATTTGTAAATTTTACTTAAACTAGAAAGATTACGTGTAATTTCGCTTAAATTTTTTTCACTGATCCTTTATTTTCTTGAACCCACAATTGGGGATATCAAAACTAATTGGGGGATATAGCTACAT
Source organism: Papaver armeniacum (assembly GCA_023531295.1). NCBI lineage: Eukaryota > Viridiplantae > Streptophyta > Magnoliopsida > Ranunculales > Papaveraceae > Papaver > Papaver armeniacum. The sequence continues at coordinate 28,053 of JAJJWW010014378.1, forward strand.
GACAAAAACTGGATCCATATATCAAATCTTGGTCACCCCTTATGTAATTATTTTTTTAATTCCTAATCTAGCGCTCACTAATCAGGTTTAGTGGTTAATAATAATTAGGAAAATCTTAAGTATTTGGGGGATAAATTAGTGTGTATTTTTATTTGAATTTGTGTGAGGTGAGAGTAGAAGGAGGGAAAAATATTTTTGAGTTGAAATTTTTTTGTGAAAATGGAAGATGATTGTGAAGAGAAAATTGCTGCTAAGAGGTTGAAAATTTAATATTTTTTTTCTTTGAATCCACCATTTTTGCAGCTGAAAAAGCTCGGTTCCGGCATGGTATTCAACCAAAAAACCATGCCGGCATTTGTTGGAAATTTTCGTAAGTGTTTGCCACTATCCGGGGGGGCGTAGCCCCTACAAGACAATGTCTCGTAACAAAATTTTCTGGTTTTGATCTTCAAAACCCTTTTTTTTTTAATCAGTCCACTGCCGGCACAGTCAGTTAATTCTCGAGCATGCCAGTACCTATGCCGGCATAGTATGATGCTAAAATTTCTATGCCGGTACCTATGCCGGCATAGTATGATGCTAAAATTTCTATGCCGGCACATGATTTTTTTTTCACTTGACTACCGGCATTGATAGATTTATATCGAGCATGCCGGCATTTAGTTCCGGCATTGAATTCATCAATTCCGGCATGGTCTTCATCATTTCCGGCGATGTAAAAAATATATTTCAAGCATGGTCTTCATCACTTATGGCGTGGTCTTCATCACTTCCGGCATGGTCTTCATCACTTCCGGCGTGGTCTTCATCATTTCCGACATGATCTTCATCACTTCCGGCGTGGTCTTCATCACTTCCGGCGTGGTCTTCATCATTTCCGGCGTGGTCTTCATCACTTCCGGCGTGGTCTTCATCACTTCCGAATGTGAAAAAAAAATAAATCGTTTTCAAAGTGAGGAGCCGACAGAGAAGGAGAAGAGAATTTGAAAGGGAGTAGGGAAAATTTAGAATTTGAAAGTGAATGGGGAACATTTGGGTTTCAAAGCTTTAACCCTAAAAGAGATTAATAAGAAGTGGAGATGGAAATGGGGGATATGTTTTTCTTTTTTGATTTTAAGTTTTTTAATTTTTATTTTGAGGGAAGGGTGTTTTAGTATTTTCTCCCCAAAAAACACCCCTTAGAAGACACCTTTGGTTGGGGGAAGTAATTCATATCCCCCAATTAGTTTTGATATCCCCCAATTGTGGGTTCATTTTCTTATGTTTAATCATAATTAGAACATTCATACAGATATAAATAATAATTTTATACGAAAAATTATTAAATTCAAGCTAATATAACAAATAAAAGTTAGATTATCAAAAAAATTGGTTGATTTTTGAGGAGCCGATAAATACCCGGACCCGACGGGTATTTAAGAGTTTTATCGGGTCCGGTTCCGGGTTCATTAATTTATGAACCGGACCCGAAACCGATTAAAATTACGGTTAAGGTAGTATACTACCCGGACTCGATGGGACCCGTTGGCACCCCTAGTTTAGAATATATAACCATGAATGGTTATAAACATTGTATGTGAACTCATACTTGTGTAAGTCCAAAATCCTTGAACCAAAGTATGCGTACTTTGCTACTCAGGATAACCGGAACTAAAGTCCGTGTACTGCCGGAAGTTCTCATCCCGTGAATTTCTGCTGGAGTTTGTGAACTGAAAACAAACTCAATCCGGGTACTTAAGTATGCGTACAGGTATGCGTACTAAGTGGATTATTTTCTAAAAATGGTTTATTCGTGAACTAAGACATATATAAACTAAGGAATGCATATTTGCAAACCGTGGCTATAATGTTCATAAATCGATTCGAGTGAATCAAAATCGTTTTTGCTTCGATTGTGTCTTATATACTTCTATGAGATCTAAGCAATTGAACAACTCTCTAACTAGTTTTTTTGAGTCATTTGAACTAGTTATGGTCAAGATGAATAAGGTTGATATGAAAGTGCTCATATGGATAACCATTTGGTTAACTACTGTTGAACCAACTAGGTGTGCACGTTTAGGTACGGTTACACAAACCTAAATGAACGTGCATTTCATTTGTGTATAACAAGCTAAGTTCGATCTAACGATTGAAAGATATTAGCTTGAATCTAATTAGGTTTTCATCTAACGATGAATATTGAATGCTTTGTTACCAAGGTAACTTAGATTACAAACCCTGATTTGGAGACTATATAAAGGAGAACTCTAGCAACTGGGAAACCTAATCCCCACACCTCCTGTATGATACTAGTTGTATAGGCTAGAGTCGATTCTCCTTTAACCTTAGGTTTCCCTGTAGGTTAACGACTTGAAGACTTCATTGGGATTGTGAATCCAGACCCCAACTATTTTCTCTGTAGTTGCGTGATCTGATCTTTCTGTTTCTATCGTATTGAGTACAATTGTAAAATTGGCTCGAGATTAATTTCTCCGATAGGAAAGATAGAAAAGTAGTCACAAACATCTTCGTCTCATCGTTTGTGATTCCACAATATCTTGTTTCGCTAGTCGATTAAGATTATTGTGAGGTGATTGATAGGTGTTGTAAATACCTTGATATTTATCTATTGTTTATGCTTTATCTGCGAGTTTTCTTATAAATTATGTGTCTTATATTTTCTTTTTAGTTGTATAGGTGTTTTGGAGTCATTGGAGCAAAAGGAGGCGAAACTCGCTCAAATATCGTATTTCTTCTCGTCATGTTGAAGTGAACGAAAGGACGAAGCCGCCGGTGAAAGAATGACGTGATTACGATGTCATACAAGAAAGTTACGAGCGATAGCATTGACGAGGCTTGTCAGTTCCTTGAAACTGACAGGCCATAGATGAACTGGGTGGCCCATATCCAATTACTGAGCGTCCATAGTAATTTCATTACACCAGCTCTAAAATTCAGATGAAAATGATCTCTCAATCATTTCTTCTAAAATTCAGAGAAGACATGGCGGCGGCTGTAAGAGAGGAATCGAGAGAGATAAGAGCAGATCTGGTTTGTGTGAGAGAAGAAAGATGAGTGACTGCCGCTGTGATTTTAACTGAGTTAAACAAATAGGAGATAACAGGGACTGTTAGAGTGATGAAGAACAAGGAAGAATCCATGGTCCTGATGGAAGAATTGGTTGCGGTGAAGAGTTACAGGAATGAGAAGAACAGATGGGTCTTACTAAATCAAGAAGTAACTCAAGCTGTTGGTGTTAGAAACGAAGCAGATCGATAAGAGAAAGGGGTTTTTGAAGATGAAATTAGGGTTTGATTTGTGAGTTCTTCCCTGAACTGAAATGAAGATACGGGTTTGTTGGATTATTGAAGAATATTGATGCCATGAGACTGATTAGGAAGAAATGGAGTTCGAGATGCAGTTTTTGGTGGGTTATGTTGCACTTGAGCAGATACTGATTGAAGTTAGGATTCGTGTTGTAATGGAATTGGGTCCGTTAGGTTTTGGAATCAAGACAAGATGGTACTTGGTGTTAGTGCAGCTGGTGATTGTATTGGTCGTGTAACAGATACAAAGGACTTGAACTGAAGCCTGTTATGACTGAGATGGATTTGTTAATGGTCAGTGGTTGGTGTTATATGTGAAGCTACAGGAACTTGAAGTTGTTGCAGGAATTGGATGCAGCTGAAATTGAAGTTGTAGCTGGTAGAGAAATGGCTCGACAATTTGGTGGTGCAAGGCATGATGATACAGGTACTGATGCTAGAGAGTGTTGCAGTTTTGCTGATCTGTGAAGTTGGAGCTTGGCAGTATTGAGATGAAGCTTTACCGAGAAGGAAGGCAGAGTGTAGTGGTGCTGATGTTGTTATGAAGCTGCAGGAAGTGGATGTGTGCAGTGGAGTTTTGCCGTGGTTGAGTTTTGGAGTGAGCCTGAAGAAGTGATGCAAGGGCTAGATTGAAGCTGCAGTATTAGAGTTGCAGGTGGACTGTTGGGTTTGCCGTAGTGATGAAATTAATGAATTCGAAGGGTTTTAGATGTATGTTAGGAAACTACAGGGTGAGTTTGTCTGTGGCAGAGAGAAGGTTAAGTTGCAACTGGTGATGCTGTTGCCAGGGATTGGCAGATATGAAGTGAGATAGAGCTGGCAGTTCAGGTCAGAATGTGTTGAGTCTGTGCATTACAGGGAAGTAGTGATATGTTTCTGGAATAGAATGAGAATGCAGGTGATGACTGGTGGCTACTTATGGTGCAGTGGGTTTGAAATAAATGAGTGAATGATAGATTGAAAGTTGTCCTGAACAAGTTTTGTCTCTAACAATCCTATTAATCCACAGCGTCGTCATCATGTCCCATCACCAACAACAGACTAGACTCAGCCCCGTAACTGCCAATGGCAGCAAAACCCATCATGATCTTCACTGTATCCTCTGTTGGAAATTTTGAATAGAAATTATGTTAGTTATAATTGAAGGGTTATTTCCAAGAGATGTGACCCTCTATGAATGGACTCTTTCCAAGAGTTGTGACTCTCCATGAAAGGACTCTTACAAAGAGATGTGACTCTTGGCGAAGAGACACTATGTCCTTTCCTAAGAGACACCAATCAAGTATATAAAACCCACTCTAGTTTCATTCTAAACACAAGAAAAGCACACACAAAATCTGATTTCACTTGCATTCATTGTTGTCATAGAATTGAGAGATAAACACTAAATTTGGTTCGTTGTTTCCTTGAGTTTGGAGTGCTTCTACTCGAGGAAGAAAGATCGTTGTATCCTGGGAGACGTTTCGCAAGTAAGAACCCATTAGCACCGGAGTGGGGCGAATTTTGTCTTAAGGACAGAGTATCCAATACTCGACTCGGTCTATGCATAATTCATAGTCTTCTAATTCTCTGGGTTTCTTTTCTTAATCTCTGGTTCTCGCATCTCGGATCATCGTCAGCATCATAAAAAGGGAGAAGATATCCAACAATCTTAAGACGAAATTTCTTCATTCTTCTCGTTTATGTATTGGTTGAATTACGGGCAGTTATAATTGGAAACTGAATCACAAAGTTTCTTTATTTTTTCTTCTTTCTTCTGTACTTTGTATGCTTGTCTTATCAGGCGTTGGAATTAATTTCAAAGGGAAGGAAGTTGGATAGGCAGATTAATTAAGTAGATTAGAATTCATTTCACAAGGAGTAACTGAATCTAATCTAGCTTCGAGCATCAACATCACGGTTTGAATTGGAAGCCATGTTATTAATTAACATCGTTTTCATACGGTATCTCTATCTTACACTTCTCTTTTTTATTGGTTCTTTTTGAAATCTGTCAGTAGCCATTAATTGAAATCAATACTATACTGTATAGTTTTGTTTCAAGCAGGACCTTCTAATTAATTGAAAAGGAAAATGGAGAACGTTCTAGTTTCCGTGAACATTGAAAAACCAAAAAATAACCTACTGTGCGTTGTGGTTTCTGAAGTCAATATGATCAGCAATTTTAGCGAGTGGTTTGTCGATACCGGTGCAACATGCCATGTATGTTCGGATAAAAGTGTATTCTCCCAATACCGGAAGTTTCCCCATGGAGAAACTATATTCATGGGAAATTCAGCAACGTCCAGAGTTGAAGGACAAGGAAAGGTCATATTAAAGATGACATCTGGCAGAGAACTCACGCTTAATAACGTGCTTCATGTTCCGGACATTCAAAATAATTTAGTTTCGGGATCCTTGTTGATCAAACATGGATTCAAACTGGTTTTTGAATCAGAAATGTTTGTACTTTCCAAAAGTGAAATTTATGTTGGAAAGGGGTATCTTAGTAACGGCTTATTTAAGATGGATGGAATACCTGTTGTTCGTGAAATAAATACAGTAAACAATTCTGTTTACGCCGTCGATTCATTTGATTTATGGCACGAAAGGTTAGGTCATGCTAATTACGGTTCTTTAAGAAGATTGATTAACATGAATTTAATGCCTAACTTTCGCATAAACCCAACTCACAAATGTGAAATTTGTGTTGAGGCGAAAATGACGAAAACTCCGTTTCCCCATTCAATTGAAAGGACTACGGATCCTCTTGAATTGGTTCATACCGACATCTATGATTTAAAGATGGTAGAAAGTAGAGGTTGGAAAAAATATTTCATAACCTTCATCGATGACAGTACACGGTATTGTCATGTATTCTTACTAAGAAATAAAGATGAAGCCGTTGTAGTGTTTGAGCATTACAAAAACCAAGTTGTATCAGCTTGATAAGAAAATCAAAATTCTTAGAAGTGATAGAGGTGGAGAATATGAATGTCCACTTATTGAACCATGTTCAAGATATGGCATTATTCATCAGACTACTGCGCCTTACTCACCGCAACAGAACGGGGTTGTTGAACGGAAAAATAGAACTCTTAAGGAAATGATGAATTCCTTACTGTTGAATTCAGGAGCACCACAAAATTTGTGGGGGGAATCTTTGCTTACGGTAAATTATGTCATAAACAAACTACCCCATAAAAGGAAGGATAAAACTCCATACGAATTATGGAAAGGAATGAAACCTTCCTATAAACACCTTAAAGTGTGGGGGTGTTTGGCTAAAGTGGAAGTACCACTTCCTAAAAAGGTTAAAATCAGACCTAAAACGATTGATTGCATTTTCTTAGGATATGCAGAAAATAGTTGTGCTTACATATTCTTAGTGCATAAGTCTGAAATTTCTGATATACATGTGAATACTATTTTGGAGTCAAGAAATGCTACATTTCTTGAAAATATATTCCCATGTAAGAAAATTCAAAATTATAGTTCTACTAAGAGAACTCGTGATGATATGGAAAGCACTAATCTTCAAATTGAAGAACCTCGAAGAAGTAAGCGAACAAAAGTTTCTAAGTCTTTTGGTTCAGATTTTCTAACATACATGATAGAAAAAGAACCTCAAGCTTTTAAAGAAGCGATGTCTACCCCCGAAGCTCCTTTTTGGAAAGAAGCATCTAACAGTGAGGTTGATTCTATTTTACAGAATCATACATGGGAAATGGTAGATCTTCCACCTGGTTGTAAAGCACTTGGTTCCAAATGGGTTTTCAAAAGGAAAATGAAACCAGACGGAACTATTGACAAGTACAAGGCTAGACTTGTTGTTAAAGGTTACAAAAAGAGAGAAGGGTTAGATTATTTTGATACCTATTCTCATGTTACGAGAATAACATCAATTAGGATGTTAATTGCAATTGCGTCTTTGTATAATCTTGAGATCCATCAAATGGATGTAAAAACCGTTTTCTTGAATGGTGATTTGGATGAAGAAATCTATATGGAACAACCAGAAGGTTTCGTCATTCCGGTTCAAGAAAAGAAAGTTTGCAAGTTGGTGAAATCGCTTTATGGGTTAAAGCAAGCACTATAACAATGGCACGAGAAGTTCGACAAAGCCATGATGTCAAATGGTTTTAGGATTAACGAATGCGACAAGTGTGTATATTCCAAGAATACAGAAAACGGGTATGTAATACTTTGTCTGTATGTGGATGACATGCTAATCATGGGAAGTAGTATTAAAGCCATCAAAACTACTAAGAAAATGTTATCTAGCCAATTTGACATGAAAGATTTGGGTGTTGCAGATGTTATTTTGGGAATAAAAATCTGTAGAACACCGAGTGGATTGGTATTGACTTAATCCCATTATGTTGAGAAGATTCTTGATAAATTTAACAAGAATGATGACAACATAGCAAAGACTCCTGTTGATTTGACTCTCCATTTGAGGAAAAATACTGGACCGAGTATTAATCAAACGGAATATGCTCGAATCATAGGAAGTCTAACGTACATTACGAATTGTACGCGACCCGATATATCACACTCAGTAAATAAACTGAGTAGGTATACTAGTAATCCTGTAAAGGATCATTGGAGGGCCATGTATAGGATCAGAATATCGCAACATCAATATCCTTGCGAAATCCTTGAACGACATACTGTGAAGATATCGCAGATTGGTAATAAAAATGACGCAACGGATGACGACAGCCTGAACATGAGAAAGATGTGAAGACCTTGCGAGATTTAGGAGTGTTGCGAGCTTTAACATTTGAATACTTGCGAGAGTGTCGCAAGTCCGATCCTAAAATAAAGGACAGCTTAGCTGTCATCCACTATGTAATGTCCTATATAAATAGCCGAATAGGCTTAAGAAGGGGAGAGATCTTTTTCGAGTGTTGAGCAAGTCATTAGGAGAAAGAAAGTTCAGAGCGGTTGTTAATTCTTTAGTTTAGTTCCTTTTCATCTTGTAACATTTGTGAGATTAATCAATAAAGATTATGATTGTTCATCTTAAAATGACTTGATTGTGTGAATTCTTGTGAGGGGTGTAGTGTGGGATTTCCTGCAACTACATATGGCGCTAGAAATAGGGATTGAAGATTAAAGATTGGAGACTGTTATTAAGATTGTTCAAATCAAGAAGACGATGAAACAAGTTGATAAATCAGTTAAAGTATAGAAAATCAAAATCAAGGAATGTAATAGAAAGTTGGAGTGTAGTTTAATTACAAAAACAATGATTAATGAATTCCATGAAAATATCAGAGGGAGAATACATAAACGAGATTTTGAAGGAAAGAAAATCATGACAATGGAGAAGGCATCACCCTTGAAAGATTGGGAAAAACAGATTATTACATTCACAGCAGCAGAGATACCAAGAGAAAATTTAAACCACACATCTCCTTTGGTAATCACGGTAACCACACGGAAAGAAAAGGAAAAATCAGCAAAAACTATAGAAGAATGGGCGGTAAACATAACTCTAGTTGATACGGGGAGTTCGGAGGATATAATATTTTACCATGCATACAAAGGAATGGGATACAAAGATGAAGAGATGTCTCCTTCAACTTATTATATTCATGGCTTTGGGCAAATTTACAACAAAACCAAAAGGAGAAATAGAGGTGCGAATTTCGCTGGGAGAAATTGAAACACAAGTGGCACTATGCGTAGTGGATATGGAATCACCGTACAACATGTTGTTGGGAAGGTCATGGATACATGCGATTAAAGCTGTAGCATCAACATTACATCAATGCATCAAATTTCCTATGCCAAGTGGGATTGGTGAAATTAGAGGGGAAGCTGATAAAGCGAGATTATGTTATCAAATTGAAGTGAAACAGTATGAAGGACGTGCAAAGAAGCGAAAAAAATCGCAGGAAAATGGCGAAGGAGGCAAAGAAAGAAGAAGAATTTAAAGCTTATATGATAAGAGCAGAGGAAGGAAAAGGAATACCCAGCGAAATTTCGGGAGAAGAAACTGAGCCTGCGAAGGAGATAAAAGAACCCACACCTATGGGAGAACCAAAGACTAGCTACACTGCGGCGGAACCAACAAAGGAAGTGAATGTTGGAACCGAAGAAGAACCCAAAATACTAAAAATTGGGACTAAGATGGAGGCAGATGAAGAAGAAAGAACTATTGGTCTGTTGTGAGAATTTAAAGATATTTTCGCGTGGAACATGGACGAGATGCCTGGAATAGACCCGTCTGTGGCGTGTCATAGGTTGGAGATTGACAAAAATGCGAGGCTATTCAAACAAAGAATCAGAAAAATCGCAACAACATATCATCCTCAAATAGAAGAAGAGTTGCAGAAAATGCTTGATGTAGGAATCATAAGACAAGCAAAATATCCGGAGTGGATAGAAAACATGGTTGTGGTTCCAAAGAAGAAAAAGGGGATAAGAATTTGTATAGATTTTACTGATTTAAATAAAGCATGTCCGAAGGATAGTTTCCTGTTACCAGATATTCCACAAATGGTTGAATCAGAAGCAGGAAATGATAGAATATCTTCTTTAGACGGATATAAAGGCTACAATCAAATCCCTCTCGCTGAAGAAGATCAGGAGCATACTGATTTTTTCGCTCCAAGAGGATTATACTGTTATACAAAAATGCCATTTGGTTTGCGAAATGCTGGAGCAATATACCAAAGGATGGTAGAAAAGGTGTTTGCGAAATGGATACACAAAACATTGGAAGTGTATGTGGATGATATGTTAATAAAAATTAAAGAAGCAAAAAATCATGTCCAAGATCTGAGGGAAATTTTCGAACAGATGAGACATTTTAACATCAAAGTAAATCCAGAAAAGTGTATCTTTGGGGTTGCATCGGGAAATTTTTTAGGTTACATCGTATCCAAAGAAGGAATACAAGTTGATCCAGAGAAAGTGCAAGCAGTTCGTGACATGCCAACACCAGCGACGGTAAAAGATGTACAAAAGTTAAATGGGCTCTTAGCTTCGTTGGGAAGGTTCATTTCGCGATCATCAGACAAATGTAAACATTTTTTCAATATACTCAAAAAAGGGGCGAAGTTTAGATGGGAGACGAATGCGAGAAAGCTTTTCAAGGAATAAAAGAACATCCGATTTAATATATCTATTTTGCAAAAAGCGAGAACTGTGAGGAGAAGAATTATTAATCTATCTTGCGACAACTTCGCATGCGTTAAGTGCCGTGTTATTACGAGTAGACGCAGGAGTTGAAAAACCAATCTATTACATCAACAAAACTTTCAATGCTGCAGAGAAAAATTATTCAAAGATTGAAAAACTAATTTTGGCATTAGTTTATGCAGCATTTAAACTTCGAATATACTTTCAGGCACATGAAATAAGGGTACTCACAAAAATACCAATCAAATCAGTAATGAAAAATTCAAAAAGATCAGGCAGAGTTGAGAGATGGAATGCACAAATAGGACATTTCAAAATCAAATATGAAATATTATCTTCACCCAAATCGCAAGTTGTTGCAGACTTCTTAGCAGAATTTCCTTTAGAAGATGATGAAGCTGTGGAAGAAATGATGGATGTTGAAGAAGAACATGGAAACCCAAGAGATCTATTAACAGAACCAAATATATGGGAAATATTGGTGGATGGATCATCAACTGGGGAAGGTAACGGAGTTGGAATTGTTTTGATTTCGCCAGAGGGCAACAAATTGACTTTTTCCTTCAGATTGGAGTTTGCATCCACCAATAATGAGACAGAATATGAGGCTGTGATACATGCCCTGAAGTTTGCAATAGAAATGAAGTTGGAAAATGTGAGAATCACCAGTGATTCGCAATTGGTCATTCGTCAAATATGTAGTTGCAGGAAATCCTACACTACACCCCTCACAAGAATCCACACAACTAAGCCATTGAAGATGAACAACTATGATTTTTATTGATTAATTCCTTGAATGTTTACAAGATAAAATGGAAAAGACCTAAAGAAATTACAATCACTACAAACTTTCTCTCTCCTAATGACTTGCCTAACACTCGGAAAAAGATCCCCCTCAACAGACTTGTTCAACTCTTTATATAGGGTAGTACATAGTGGATGACAGCTAGACTGTCCTTTATTTTTCGGGAATGACTTGCGAAATATCGCAAGTGTACAAATACATAATCTCGCAGTTCTCCTAGATCTCGCTAGATCTTCACACCTTTCTCGTGTTCTGGCTATCATCGTCCATTGCGTCATTTATATTACTCATCTGCGACGCCTTCGCAACGCTGTCGTTTATTGATCTCGCGAGGTATTGATGTCGTGATATTCTGATCCTACATCTTGCCTCTTCTCATGTCTTCTCTGCGAAGAAGAGAATGTCATGAGAACCAATATTTGAAATGCCGCAATCGTTTGTTTTTCATCAATTTTTGCCGACAAGATTCCGTGGATTTAGGGATGACTGTTTACACATATCTAAAATTTTCCCTTTTTACCGGCACATTTAATGTTATCCGGTTACTCTTTTCTTGTCTATTTAAAGAGGAATTCCTTATGAAAGTATTTCTTTTCTTTTACTTCGTCTTCTTCATCGTCTGCAACTTTTTACTGCTGTTTTTCTTCATCGTCTTCTTCATCATTTTTCTGATATTATTCTTATGCTACTGTTCTCATCTTTCTTTTTCTTCTATTGTTTCTATGGAGCCATCAAGGTTTGTTAATTTTGCTGAATTTGATCACTTTGTGATTGATCTCTCTTATTGAAGTTGTTTTGTTTTGATATTGTTCTTCTTTTAATGATTCCCCTGCTGTTTTTGTTTTAGCAAGAACAAATCTACCACCAAGGTCACCATTGTGAACCCTACTATCTCCATGGGCTCGCAACCGAAAACCACTGTCACTAAAAGAAAGTCTGCGAATAACAAGGTATTTAAGAAACATTTACTCTTTTAATAACAATATTGTTGCCTCTGTTTCTTATTTAACTTGTAATTCGCAGGATGACAAAAATGTTGATAGGTCCCCCAAGAAACCTCGCCGTTCTAAACCTGTTGCACCTGATGTTTCCTTTCCTACATTCAAACTTACAACTCCTCCTGCGAAATCTTCGCAAGATAAACCTACTATTTCTACTTGCGAAAATATTGTTGATGATCTTTCTCCTATGCCTGAATTTTTCATAGATCAAATCCCTCATAACAGTCCCGTTGCGAATGAGCCCATTTCTTCTCCTATTGTCAATGCCTCTACCATTTCCCCAGTCATTGATCTTCATGAGACTTCCTCTTCTCATGATATTCCTTTAACAAAAAATGACTCATCTCTTCCTTCTTCTATCGTCGTTACTTCCTTATCTGAGCAAATCCCTCTTACTAAGGAAAATTTGGAAGGAATAGACGTGGCCTTCAAAGTTCTATCAGATATTGTGAACGATGCCAAGAAGACTTCTGTCGATCCTATCAAATCTAATGTCTGCGAGGTTTTGAGCAAATACCTTGGCTCCGATAGAATTTCGCAAACATCTTTGGAGCAAGAAGTTAATATTTTGAAGAATGATCTCCAAGCTATGACTGCAAAGTGTAGTATTCTCCAACTTGAGAATCAAAAACTTCAAAATGTTTCGCTGGATCGTGATAATCTTCGCAAGAAGAACGAAGAATTGAAAGGTACAATCTTACCTCTGTATTTATTTTTATTTTTATCCTCAAGTCCTTGTTCGCCCTTCAAGCTTTAAACCAGAAGCAAAAAATGGAGATATATCAGTTGGAATCTACTGTTGAAGAAGCTCGAATGGATAGAGATGCTTGGATGGAGCAATTTAACCAATTAGATAATCTTCATACATATTCCGTTGATCAAATAGATAATCTTTCTAAAGAAAATGCTGACTTAGTTCAGAAACAAGGCTCATTAAGTAATGAATTATCTCGCCTCTCTTAGACTAAAGCTAATTTGGAGTTGGAAACTTTATCAGATGAGAATGGAATTCTTTCTCAAGAGAAGCGAACTCCGTTAAACAAGGTGGCGATTTACTCGCAACAGTCTGATGTTGTCCAAAAAATATGTAAAAAACAAGAACGATCTCTTTGTTCGCCACGAGAGAAATCAACTCGAAGAAGTTATCGCGAGAAGGATAAACTCATCCAGGGTAGAATAATCTTAAGTGTAAAGGCAAACCAATTCAAGGATCAATGTTCCAAGTTAGAAGAGTCCAATTCTTCTCTTGCAAAAGAAAATGCCTTACTTGTTTCTAACGAAAAAAGTTTGCGATCTCGACTGAAAGGCTTAATTGGAGATAATTTTGACAATGCTATGGATCACTTGGAGAATAGTTGTTCGGCTTTAATCTAATATCTTACCTCGCAAAAGGAAGGTAGTCATATTATTTGACTACCTTAATCCATTTATTTATTATTTTGTGATATTTTCCTTGCGAATTCCAAAAATCTGAATGATTTTCTATGTTCTTTTCTTTTGTAGATTCTGAGAAAAATCTTCATTCCTCTATTGCCACTCTAAAATCTGACTATTCAAAAATTCGCAAAGAAAATGGAATACTCGCTGCTTCCCTTGTTCGCTCTCGCGATCGTGCGGAAAGAAGATTCGATTATATGTCTGACTGTAAAGATATAGAGAGTAGAAATTATCAGAAAGCAGTCCTTCGTCAATTTCATCTTAAAGCCGAAGTTCTTGTGAATGATGTTTTACTATCTAAATCTCTTGATCCTGTATCTATCGAACCGCTGGAAGTAAGCGATGATGAAGTTCCTAACCCTCCTGACAGCGATTATGACTACAATAGTGGTGAAGAGTTCGCAAATGAAGAGACAATTCCTCCTAGTAAAGCTGTCAATGATGATCCGGGTGAAGGAGGATCTGGTGGAAATATAATAACTGGCGAAAATGTGGATAAAGTTGCTGAAGAAAATCCAGAGAATTGACTTTCTCTTGTAATTTTTCTTCTTGTACTGTTACTTCTTTACATACTTCAATCATCTTTTAGATGTGTTCATCAGTTTATTATTACTCTTTCTTGCAACGAGTATAATTCTTGATATTTAATAATTACTATTTTGTTTTCCATTATCTTCATTTATGTTGAATTTCATCATTGCGACAAGATCGCAGGACGTCTTTACATTTTCATGTAATGACCCATTGATCTTGCCTTATCATTGCTCTTGTGTGGTCTTATTTTGCCTACCTAGTTAAAGGTCTTATTTTGCCACCCCTCATTGCGACAAAATCGCAGGACGTCTTTACACTTTCATGTAACGACCCATTGATATTGTCTTATCATTTCTTTAGTATTTTTGCCTCTGAAGGATATTTTTCTTGTGACAATATGACAGGCCTAAATATTCTTGCGAACGTAAATCCCCATGACATTGCCGTCTTTGCGACGAAATCGCAGGACGTCTTTACATTTTCATGTAAAAACCCATTGATCTCGTCTTACCCTCGCGTTAGTATTATTGCCTCTTCAGGATCATCGCACAAATATGACAAGCCTAAATTTTCTTGCGAAAATAGAGCCTCATGACATTTGCGTCTTAAGACACTTATCAGCTACCTAATGGAGGGTGCCGCCCTTATCATCTCCCTGGTTGCCCCTTCAAGGAGGCTTACATCGGCCATACAAGACTAGATCCTCCCATCCGGTCTTAACAACAACCAGTTGTTTTCGCAGCCTCTTATCCCTTATACCTATAGGGCTTATGGTTACGAGACTGCACCCTAAGTGGAGTTTTCTTCGGCCGAGTGCATCATGTGCCAAGACTTGCCAAGAATGGCCGAGACACTTCAAATGCCCTGTGCACTCTTGGCTCAACCGTGTACCTCGGCGCCTTGGTCATACATCGACTCCTTGGAAGAGACCCTCGGGCGTCCAACCGGGTATAACCTTATATATATAGTTGGAAATCCAAGGTATCTCTCAGGATGGGCTTTATTGACCCCAAATTTTCATGACTCGGGTTCAGGGGCGGTGTAACCTTTTCCCTGAGCCATGTCAAGAGATACCCCCTTATATGACGCACTTTAGGTCTTACATTTGCCTCTTACGAAATATCATTCGCGAACTAGGGTGTACGCCATAAAGGTTCGTCCCATTCGTATAAATCATTCATTTTTGATTATCTCTTGTTATTTTACTTGCGAGTAGATATTCGCACATTCTTTCTTTATTTTATGCAATTTCGCAATCACTCTGTCGCAAGAACTTTTCATATGAATTCATTTCATTTCATCCATTCAATATTTCGCAACCTATTCTTTCCCTTCCATCTTCTATGGGTAATATTTCTTGAGATATAATCTATTCCACGGTCTATCCAATCTTTGGCCCACATCTTTGCCCTCAGGATCCATTAATCTATATGCCCCTGTTCCAACTATCTCTTTGATGATATAAGGTCCATCCCACTTTTTCGCCAACTTGCCACCACTTTCTCGATGATATACTGGTGTTTCTCTCAATACCATATCACCTGGTTGAAATTCGCGTGTCTTGACACGTTTGTTATATTCTCTGGCTAATCTTCGCCGATAATTCTCCATATGATGTAGTGCTCTTTCTCTCTTTTCCTCTAATTCATCTAATTTAACCAAAATGTTACCCGCACTAAGATTTTTCTCCCAAGCTTCTCTCTTTGTTGTAGGAATAATAACTTCTGTCGGAAGTACAGCTTCAACTCCTACATGATAAAACATTATATTCACTAAACTCCCTGCTTCTTGTAATCACTAGTGGAGTCGTGTGGCTTAAATTCTCTCTTGGTATCTCTGCTGCTGTGAACATAATCCTCTGTTTTTCCCATTCTTTTAAGGGTAACGCATTCTCTGCTATTATAATTTTCTTTCCTTCAAAATCTCTTTTGTGTATTCTCCCTCTGATACTTTCATGAAATTCATTAACCATTGTTTTTGTAATCATACTACATTCCAATTCTCCATTACTCTCTTTGATTCTGGCTTTCTCCAATTTATCCATCATACTCTTGATTTGAACAATTTTAGTGACAATATCCAATCTCTTCTCTTCAATTCTCCCTGTTTATAGCGCCAATATGTAGTTGCAGGAAATCCTACACTACACCCCTCACAAGAATCCACACAACTAAGCCATTGAAGATGAACAACTATGATTTTTATTGATTAATTCCTTGAATGTTTACAAGATAAAATGGAAAAGAGCTAAAGAAATTACAATCACTACAAACTTTCTCTCTCCTAATGACTTTCCTAACACTCGGAAAAAGATCCCCCCCCTCAACAGACTTGTTCAACTCTTTATATAGGGTAGTACATAGTGGATGAAAGCTAGACTGTCCTTTATTTTCGGGAATGACTTGCGAAATATCGCAAGTGTAAAAATACATAATCTCGCAGTTCTCCTAGATCTCGCTAGATCTTCACACCTTTCTCGTGTTCTGGCTATCGTCGTCCATTGCGTCATTTATATTACTCGTCTGCGACGCCTTCGCAACGCTGTCGTTTATTGATCTCGCGAGGTATTGATGTCGCGATATTCTGATCCTACAAAATAAAAGGAGAATACACTACAAATGAATCATCCATGAAGAAATACAGAAAACTTGTTGAGGAATTGTCAGCGAGAATCCCAAGAATTAAATGGAGACACATATCAAGAAGAGATAATAGACTCGCAGATGCTTTTGCTTTTATCTCAAGTATGATGACAGACCCAACTGCGAGATGTATAAAGATACAGACACTTTTATCACCATCAATCAATAAAGAAGAAGAAGAAGAGGTAGATGTAATGATAATAGAAGATGGAGAACAAACACCTAATATCGAAGATTGGAGTGCAGAACTTCATGCATACCTGATGAGAGGAGAAACACCAAGGAATAGATTGGAGGCGCACAAATTAAAAAGCCGTGCGACAAATTATGAACTAAGGGATGGGATACTGTACCGGAGATCCTTTATCGGACCTTCACTAAGATGCTTAACACGAAAAGAAGGAGAAGAAGTGTTAAAGATGTTACATAGTGGGGATGCTAGAAATCACATCGGCGGAAGATCTTTGGCATACAAAGCGAAGATGCAAGGTTATTATTGGCCATATATGCATGAAGATGCGAAACTAATGTCAAGGCGTTGCGAAGATTGCCAAAGGCACGGAAAGAAAATACATGCACCTGGAGCACCATTAACGTCTTCAACAAGTGTATGGCCTTTTGGAAAATGGGGTTTAGATATTGTGGGACCATTGTTATCGGGGTCTGGGTAAAGAAGATATCTGATTGTTGCTACAGACTATTTCACAAAATGGGCAGAAGTAAAGGCAGTACAACACATTCGCGACAAAGATATTTTTACATTCATATTTGAGAATATTATATGCAGATTTGGAATCCCCGCACAATTGGTATCTGATAATGGGAAACAGTTTGAGGGACAAAATATAGAACTGTTACTTAATGCATTTAAGATAAAGTGTGGGATGTCAACTCCTTTATACCCTCGGGCCAACGGACAGGCAAAAGCAACAAATAAGACAATCGCAGATATATTGAAGAAGAAATTAGAAGGGCATAATAGAGCATGGTGTGAATAGGTACATAATGCAGTATGGGCTTACAAAACAACCAGGCGAGAAGCTACGGGAATGTCACCTTTTTGTTTAACATATGGAGTTGAGGTTGTGCTACCAACAGAAGTTATTATTCCAACAACAAAGAGAGAAGCTTGGGAGAAAAATCTTAGTGCGGGTATTATTTTAACCAAGCTAGATGAATTAGAAGAAAAAATAGAAAGATCTCTACAGCATATGGAAAATTACCAGCGAAGATTAGCCCGAGAATATAATAAACATGTTAAAACACGCGAATTTCAACCAGGTGACTTGGTGCTGCGAGAAACACCGATATATCAGCGAGAAAGTGGGGGAAAACTTGCGAAAAAATGGGATGGACCTTATATCATTAAGGATATAGTTGGAACAGGGGAATATAGATTGATAGACCCTGAGGATAAAGATGTGGGCCACAGACTCGATAGACCATGGAACAGGTTATACTTGAAGAGATATTACCCGTAAAAGATTGTGGAGAAAGATTAAACTGCGAAATGATGTATGATTGAAGAAAAATGAATTTATATGAAAATATTGTGAAAGAATTATTGTGAGATTATACAAAACAAAGAAAGAACATGCGAAAATTTCGCACATATCAGAAAGGGGCGAACCTGCTATGGCGTACACCCTAGTTCGCGAAATCAAAATTTCGTAAGAGGCAAATGTAAGACCTAAAGTACGTCATAAAAGGGGGTACATGTTGAAATGGCTCAGGGAAAAGGTTACACCGCCCCTGGAACCTGAGTCATGGAGATTTGGGGTCAATAAAGCCCATCCAGGAGAGGTACCTCGGATTTTCAACCTAAGCTTATGACTCAGGTTGGACGGCGAGGGTCTCTTCTAAGGAGTCGACATCGATCAAGGCTCCGAGGTACACGGTTGAGTCAAGAGTGCCTGGGGCATTTGAAGTGTCTCGGCCATTCTTGGCAAGTCTTGGCTTATGCTGCACTCGGCCCGAAGAAAACTCCACTTAGGGTGCAGTCTCGTAACCATAAGCCCTATAGGAAAAAGGGATAAGAGGCTGCGAAAACAACTGGTTGTTGTTAAGACCGGATGGGAGGAGCCAACCTTGTATGGTAGAGGTACGCCTCCTTGAAGGGGCAACCAGGGGGAAGATAAGGGCGGCACCCTCCATTAGGGAGATGATAAGTGTCTTAAGACGCAAATGTCATGAGGCTTTATTTTCGCAAGAAAATTTAGGCTTGTCATATTTGTGCGACAATCCTGAAGAGGCAATAATACAAAAGACAAAGATAAGACGAGATCAATGGGTCAATACATGAAAGTGTAAGGATGTCCTGCGATTTCGTCGCAAGACGGCAATGTCATGGGGCTTCATTTTCGCAAGAATTTTTAGGCCTGTCATATTGTTGCAACAAAAATTTCAAAGAAAGAGTTAAGGCAAGATCAATGGGTTTTTGCATGCAAATGCAAAGACGTCCTGCGATTTTGTCGCAATGACAAGAGGTGGCGCAATAAGACCTTTAACTAGGAAGGCAAAATAAGACCACATAAGAGAAAAAAAAAGATTTATAAGAACTAACTATTATTTATGCAGGTCATCCATCGCAAGAAAGATAATGAGAGGCAGTATGGGAATTATTAAACAATGAACATTATCTTTCTCGCTAGTAAACACAATAATAAAAGAGTAAATGCATCTCAAAGATGACTGAAGTGTACCATATGCAAAAAGTTATACAGATGAAGTAGTCCAAAGAAATAAAATTACAAAAGAAGTTCAAGCCTCAACATCGACTTTTTCGCCAGACGGAGATAATGAACGTGCTTCACTAATTTTATCACTCTCACCAGCTTTCTCGATTTCGCTTTTTTTCGGCTTTCTTGATCCTTTCTTCATTCTGGTTTATTCCAACTTCTTCTTCATCTGGATTATTATCGACAATTTCATTATTAGGAGGAACCTCCTCTTCATTTGCTAAATCTTCGCCACTTTCATAATGATAATCACTATCAGGAGAACCAGGAACTTCATCATCATCTACTTCCAAAGGTTCGACAAATACAGGGGAAAGAGATTTGGACAATAAGATATCATTCACAAGAACTTGATTACGAGATGAACTTGGCGAAGAAGTGCCTTCTGGTGATTCCTACTTTGGATATCTTTAGAATAAGCGAGATAATCAAATCTTCTTTCTGCCCGATCGCGAGAATGAGCAAGAGTAGAGGCAAGTAATGCATTTTCTTTGCGAACCTTGGCATAGTTAGATTCCAAAGTAGAAAGAGAGGAGCGAAGATCTTTCTCAGATTCTACAAAAACAAAGACAAAGAAATCATTCAGGTGAAGGATTCGCAAGGAAGACATAATAAAAAGATTTAGCAAAGAAAAAATGGTTGCGGCAGTCAAATTTTATGACTACCTTCCTTTTGCGAGATAAGATATTGAGTTAAAGCCAAGCAACTATTTTCCAAGTGGTTCATGGCATTGTCAAACTTATCTCCAACCAAACCTTTCAGTCGAGATCGCAAACTCTTTTCATTAGAAATGAATAAAGTGTTTTCCTTCGCAAGAGAAGTGTAGGATTCTTATAGCTTGGAGTATTGATCTTTAAGTTGACTTGCCTTTATGCTTAGAGTTATTCTACCTTGAATAAGTTTATCTCTCTCAGCAGAAGATGATTCTGTTACTTCTTTGAGTTTATTTCTCAATGAGCAAAGGAATCGTTCTTGATCATTACATACTTTTTGGCAAATGTTAAGTTCTTGCGAAAAGATCGCCACCTTATTTAAAAGGCTTCGCTTCTCCTGAGATAGAGTTTCATTCTCATCTGATAAAGTTTCCAACTCCAGATTAGCTTTAGTCAAAAAGTAAGAGAGGCGAGATAATTCACTACTTAATAAGTTTTGCTTCTGGACTAATTGATCATTCTCCTTGGTAAGATTATCTATTTGATCAACAGAGTACGTACCACATGTAGTTGCAGGAAATCCCACACTACACCCCTCACAAGAATTCACAAAATCAAGTCATTTTAAGATGAACAATCATAATCTTTATCGATTAATCTCACAAATGTTACAAGATGAAAAGGAACTAAACTAAAGAATTAACAACCGCTCTGAACTTTCTCTCTCCTAATGACTTTCTCAACACTTGAAAAAGATCTCCCCCTTTCTTAAGCCTATTCGGCTCTTTATATAGGACATTACATACTGGATGATAGCTAAGTTGTCCTTTATTTTCGGATCTGACTTGCGACACTCTCGCGAGTATTCAAATGTTAAATCTCGCAACACTCCTAAATCTCGCTAGGTCTTCACATCTTTCTCGTGTTCAGGCTGTCGTCATCCGTTGCATCATTTTTATTACCAATCTGCGATATCTTCGCAGTGTGCTTTATAACGATTTCGCAAGGATACTGATGTTGCGATATTCTGATCCTACATCTTGCCTCTTCTCATGTCTTCTCTGCGAAGGGGAGAATGTCATGAGAACTAGTACTTTCAAAATGCCGCATTTTGTTCATCTTTTCATATTTTTCGCATTGACATGATTCGTACGTTTACGCAGAATTTATTACATGTATCTCTTCCTCCATCCATTTCTTGACACGTCATTTTCAACTGCTATTTCTCAACCGTTCATGTCTACTCTTCGCATTAAATGTGTTTATCTTTTCGAGAATCCTTCTCTCTATATATATTTTTCTTATTCCTCTCTTTTTCTTTTTTACTTTCTTTCTTATTTTCTCTGCAATTTTTCTTCAACATCTCTCTGTAACTTCCGTTTCTGCTACTGTAAATCTTCTTCTTTCTACTCCTTTTGATCTTCGATTTTATCTTCATTCCCATACTCTGAAAATGCCTCCAGTTGGTTGTAAATATGAAACTTCTTTGGATAAAGTTCATAAATATTTCGAAGAGAAAGGTTTCATATTAACCACCATTCCCAATCAAGAATCTAAATCCATTCTTTCTGCCAAACTATTTTCTGATCGTCATTGTGATGATCAGGAAATCATAATTTCGCTAGGTCATATTCTCGCTGGCCTTCCCATTCCTCTCTATGACCCTGATCTTCCCTTATTTTATGAAATTCTTGCTCATGCGAAATTCTCACGAGCCATCTACCAATTGAGCGGGGATTGTATCCGCTTAATGCTTGAGTTCGCCAACCGTGGTCTTTGGTAAGGGGTCTCTTTATCCCAAAGAAGTCGGGATCCTAAATTTGAGGACTTAGAAATATTATTTGAAAAATATACGGTAGAGAGCTTCTTCGAAAACTATGAAGTAATAAACATGAAGAATGATAGAACTTTTGGGGTGCTCGCTTGAAGAGGAAAGAAAATGTTGCCAGCGATAAAATACTTATGCAAGACATCGACTGCCATTCGGGCAAGAACAATATTCCTCGTCACTCTAAAGACGACAGGTGGTGCGTCTTTCCGCTAGTTTTGAAAGGACCTTATATTTCAGGTTCGAATGTGCTCCCTGCGAATCTCGCCAATTATCAACCTTGGGTTTTTAACTGGCCTGAAAAAGCAAAAGAGATATATTTCCTAAATTTCGCTCAGTTTATAATCTTCACTCCTTTTTATACCGATTAATCTTGCGAAATTTTCAGATTACCAAGTTGAGAAGAAGCTACAAAAGGACTGCTAAGTCAAGTACCCTAGCGGCGCTCCGTTCGATCACGGATGAAGTAAGAAATACTTTTCTTTATTATTTTTAACAATATTGTTGCCTCTGTTGCTTATCTTCATTCGTGTGCGAAGGTTGGTGTTGAAGTTGTTGAAGAAGAAGAAAGTTCTAAGGTTGCGAAGACTAAAGGCAAGGGTAAAGGTCCTCTTCGCAGGGAGAAGTCCATTGCCCCATCTTCAAAGAAACGAAAGATTCACTCTCCCTCTCCTTCAAATCTTGATCCAATAAAGCTCGATGATGAAGATAACGATGATGTTCATACTTCTCTCACAAAGGAGGATTTTCGAACTGAATCTTCTATGGCACAATTGTCCAGCATCTTCTCTGACTCCATGCAAGGGATTGGAGATGATCATGTCTCTAGTACGTGAAAAGCTCTCGCGAGTATCTGCGATGCTCCTTTACTAGAGGGTGATGATTCTCTTCATGGGGTCTCCAGATCAGTGACTCCCAGCTTTCTAAATTCGCTTGGTGTCTTGGTATGTCTTTGTCCCCCTATTTCTTCATAATTTTGATTTTAAGTTATATCTTGATAATTTCTTCAATTTCCTTTACAGACTGGGAGAGCTTCCTTCGATGTTGCCTCATATCTTGAGAAAAGGCGCGGTATTCTCGAAAAGAAGAATCTTTAACTTCGCAAGAGAAATGAAGAACTGGAAGCTGAAGCTGCTACTCTTCGCGAGAAGACTAAGCAATTAGAAGATGATTCTTCCACTCAGAAGAATAAGATATCTAGTCTTCAAAGTGCCAACCAACAACTTTATGGCATAAGACTTTTTTCTTTTCTTTTGTTTTGTTCTCTCATTATCTTCCCTCATCTGACTTACCATTTTCGCAGACGTCTATAACCTTTCTGATGAATCCATTCTTCTTCACTCATTCCCTGACCCTATGGATAACAATGCTCTTCTTGATCACCTCAACAATTATTTGAACAATTTTTCAAATGACAAGATTAAATCTCTTCCTCTAAACGAACTTCAATCCAAATTTCGCCTCTTAGAAATTGACCATAGATCTAGTTTAGGCTTAGCCAACCAATTTAAGCGTCTCTATCTTAATTCTAAAGAGAAAATTAATACTTTAAGAACCAAAATCAGTGATCTCATAGATGATAAAGATCACATCGCTAGACAAGGTGCTCAAGCATTAGCGAAATTCCAAAAGACTCTTCTTGAGGTTCAAATTGAACGAGATGAATCTATCCGCAAAAATGATATACTTAGCGAAAGAGAAAATCAAATTCGCTCCCTTCTTCTCATAAATAATGACGATGAATTTGCTTGGGCTGTGAAATTTCTAGATGACGCCAGAAATAATTTAGGTGTTGACGTTAGTCTTCAAGCTGAGCATACAGCCTTGGTTAGGGATATGATTTCTGACAGAGAAGGTTGTTAATTGTTCTTCTTTATTTAATTATTTGTCTTTCATGAAATTGTCGCTGAGTTGCTGATTCATTGTCACATGTTCGCATGAGCTGAAGAGAGATTTCGTAAAAGAATTGAAGAACTTGAATCTGAGAAGGAGCAGCTCGCAAAGAACCTTTCTTCTCGGGATGATAAATATTCTAGATTGAAGAGGCAACTACAGATTAGTGTTGCGAATTTTAAGAATGATACTACTCTCTTTTGCAATCAGACTATTAAGATGGTCTGTGACGACAACAATATCCCTCATTCTGCATATCCTTGCCTTCTTGAAGAAATCCCCAAGAATGTACCTTCTCTAGATATCTCTGATAGCGATGCTAGTGAAGAAGAGGAGTCTGATGGAGATGAAGAAGTAGAAGAATCTGATGAAGATGATGAAGAAGAAGAATCAAACGAGAAATAATTATGTTTTCTTCTTTCTCCTTTTGTAATATCGTACATTCATTCTTTTAATCTTCTATTTTTGTAATCTTTTGCCGCGAATTTCTTGGATCTTCAAATACAAGCTCTACCTTTGTTGTTCCTTTCTGCACATGTTAAAAGAGCAATTTTTTTTTGCAGTATAATTAATCAATATATTATCAACCTTTCATTTTATGAGTGCGTAAATCTATTATATGAAGACAAATAACATGTTTTTATTCTATACATTCCTATACTTGCCTCTGGTATTTGCATTCAGATGAAAGATTAAGCAAGCTACTTTCGAATAGCGATATGTGTTCATGCCTCAATCTCGCAACTGTTTCTGTTGAATTTTCGCAAGTAGGTATTTCTTGGTTACTTCCAAGATTTTATTTTTTCTTTTTCTCTTATGTGGTCTTATTTTGCCTTCCTAGTTAAAGGTCTTATTGCGCCACCTCTTGTCATTGCGACAAAATCGCAGGACGTCTTTACATTTGCATGCAAAAACCCATTGATCTTGCCTTAACTCTTTCTTTGAATTTTTTGTTGCGACAATATGACAGGCCTAAAAATTCTTGCGAAAATAAAGCCCCATGACATTGCCGTCTTGCGACGAAATCGCAGGACGTCCTTACACTTTCATGTACTGACCCATTGATCTCGTCTTATCTTTGTATTTTGTATTATTGCCTCTTCAGGATTGTCGCACAAATATGACAAGCCTAAATTTTCTTGCGAAAATAAATCCTCATGACATTTGCGTCTTAAGACACTAATCAGCTCCTTAATGGAGGGTGCCGCCCTTATCTCCCCCCCGGTTGCCCCTTCAAGGAGGCGTACCTCTACCATACAAGGTTGGCTCATCCCATCTGGTCTTAACAACAACCAATTGTTTTCGCAGCCTCTTATCCCTTTTGCCTATAGGGCTTATGGTTACGAGACTGCACCCTAAGTGGAGTTTTCTTCGGGCCGAAAGATAAGCCAAGACTTGCCAAGAATGGCCGAGACACTTCAAATGCCCCAGGCACTCTTGGCTCAACCGTGTACCTCGGTGCCTTGATCAGATGCTGACTCCTTAGAAGAGACCCTCAGTCATCCAATCTAAGTCATAAGCTTAGGTTGAAAATCCGAGGTACCTCTCCTGGATGGGCTTTATTGACCCCAAATCTCCATGACTCAGGTTCCAGGGGCGGTGTAACCTTTTCCCCGAGCCATGTCAACAGGTACACCCTTTTATGATGTACTTTAGGTCTTACATTTGCCTCTTGCGAAATTTTGATTTCGCGAACTAGGGTGTACGCCATAGCAGGTTCGCCCCTTTCTGATTGTTTTCTTTTTTCTTCTTCATATTAGCTCTTTTGTAATTTCGCAATCTCATCTTTGTAATTCATAAAAGATATTTTCTTCTTCTGCATATCGGTTCTTTTGCAATTTCGCAATCTCATGTTTGCGACTCTTTTGTAATTCATAATTTTTTTTTGAACCATACATCTTTCCTTCTTCTCAGTCATAAAATCAACAAATACATTCACTCTTTAAGTCTCTTACTTCTGCTCCTCTCTGCCTCTGCATTTTTGAATTTTTCTGTCATGTTCTTGTCTGTTGCAAAGCCTTCGCCACTTCTTATCTTCATCATATATTGGTTTCGCAGCGTTTCTTCTTCTTTCTGTTCTATTACATCTACCATCAATCTTTCACTTTTTTGTTTTTCTTTGATGTTGTGTTTCCAATTCTTCTTCTTCGTAGCTCTTTCTTCACAAGATTCTATATCAATTTCATAACACTTCTTTCCTTCAATCCAATCTCCTTTTATGATGCCAATACCAGTGGGATGAGGGAACTTGATACATTGATGGAAAGTCGATGCCACACCTAAAATCTCATGTAACCAAGGTCGTCCAATCAATGCGTTGTATGGTGATTCCACATCAACTACACATAATAAAATTTCAGAGGACAATCCTTTCAGTGGAATTCACGTATGAGCTTCTCCTTTAGGCTTATTTGCAGTACCGTTAAAACCATAGATTTTGTAAGTTGAAGGTATTAGGTCTTCATCTTTCCCTCCCATAGTTTTATAAGTATGATAAAAAGGAATATTCACGGAACTTCCAGTATCGATCAAAATTCTGTTGATTGCCCATGAATTCTCAGCTTCATCATCTTCATCCTTGCTAGGTTTTGGGTTAATCTCCAATCTTACCACTAATGGGTTGTCGTGCATTTCTCCATCCTCGGGTACTTCTTCTGCGGTAAAAGAGATAATCTGCTTTTGCCATTCTTCCAGCGGCGATGTCTTCGCAATATTCATTATTTCTCTATTATCGACATCTCTTGCGAAAACCCTACTGAGAGTGTTATCATGAAAATCTTCAATTGTCTTGTACGAATGTACGATAGAGTTACAAAACAGATTCTTTGCCTTTGCTCCAACTTCTATTACAAATGTCTCTCCTCCTTTTGTTGTATTTACTCTGCGAATTCTCGGCGGTGGTGGTAATGGTTGAGACTGAGATTGGATTTTTAGAAAATGATTTAGTTTCCCTTGGTCTATCATTCTGAGGATGATTCTTTTTACATTTCTGCAATCATTTGTTGAGTGTCAATGAAAATGGTGATAAGAACAAAATTCATGACTTCTGTCGCTTGGAGGTGGTTCACTTCCCATGTTCCATGGCGCGGGTATGTTTTCCATCAAAATTATAGCTTCCCATATTTTCTCCACACTAGCATTCAGTGACGGCATTTTGATTTCTTCCCATATTATCCTGTGATTTCGCTGTCCTCTATGATAGTTTTGCTTCTGACCTCCATAAGTTTCTTGTGGCTGATCAAGTCTTTGAATTTTGTTATTTCCACCACGGCTATAGAAGTTTCTTTCTCTCTCGAATTCTTTTTGATCACGACTTCCCATAGCTACTAGCTTCTGCTGACTATCTCCCATTATCCTTTCTTGTTGTCCTTGCGATGTGTTCGCCACAGTGCTTATCATCTTGGGTAAAAAGCTTGTGTTCGCTGCTTTTGAACTTGTGTTCGCAACTGGGTATGATTCCATCTCATTTTGCTTTTCCTCCAAAGCTACTCCTCCTGAAGTTCTCGCAACTCAGTCATTGTGATCGTATTCTTGATTCTGAAAATTTGAATGTATAACAGATTGGTTGCGAACATAGCGTTAATGAATGATAGAATGAGATATCTCTCATCCACACGACCAGCCATATCACTACACATTATCTTCCACCGCACGGTTAGATGCTTCAAGCTTTCGCCAACCCTTTGTTTTAACCCAAATACATCTTCAATGCCAGGTCGCGAGGAGTTGTTACTTATATACGCCCCTAAAAATATAGCCTGCAAATGGTTGAAAGATGTTATAGTAGTCTTTGGGAAACCTTCAAACCATTTCAAGGCCTCTCCTGTTAAACTTGATGCAAAATATTTGCACAATATAGCATGATGGTTCTCCCATTGTAGCATACATCTCACATAAGCTTTGATGTGTTGTACTGCACAAGTTGTTCCATCAAAAATGCTGGTTAACGCAGGTAAATTGCACTTTGGGGGTATTCCTTCTAATTGTACTTCTTGTGTGAATGGGGTTTTCGCAGCTTATTCTATGGCTTCATCTAGTTGTCTCTTACCTCCTTCTTTTTTATTATTTAACATTCCTCTCATTTCCGCTAGCTCTCTCAAAATTTTTTCATTTATACCAGAATTTGGATCCATTGGTCTTTTTAACTCCGCCTCTCTTCTTCTACTGTTTATGGGCGAAAACTATTTCTGCCGATTTTGGTAATTTGGGGTGTGTGGATGAGAAATGAGTCTAAACCTTAAACAAATGCACTACACGGGAGTGCTTGTAGATTCTAGAAATCAATATGTGCAAATCCGGCCTAAACCAAGAAATGGTCGTTCCAGACTTGTTTCGGTCACAAAGTGAAGGAGATGGGGTTGATCTTAGGGAGGGAAGCGAAGAAGGTGTTGAGATTGTGAAGGTGTTGGCTATGTATGACTTGTATCGAAAGCTGAAGCGGCTTGCGGGATGTAAGCTATCGATTAGGTGTTTGAATACGATGGTATCAAAACTTGCCTCTGTTGTCTGGACTTGTTCTTTCTTGTTGTTGGAAATAGGAAGGAGAACCTATTTATACAAGTCATTTGAGCCTTATTCACGTCATTCGTGGGAAGTGGAGGAAGTGGAGTGATGGAGTAGTGGAGTTGTGTGTTGGTGTTACACGACCAGTCTTGCCCACTTCTCCTGTCATCTCTAACCGTCCATGACTTCCTGACACGTTCTTGTGATGGCGCGTTGCACGCTGCACGCTGTAAACCGCCAGACCAATACCCCAGTATGTATCCCCCAGTTTGTGACATGATTGATGTCTCGAGTATGTGGATCGTGGGACCCACAAAAGTTGCATGTAATGCTAGATTAAATAACTAAGTTATTTAGGAAGTCGATACTTGTGAAGTATCGTGTGTATTCTATGCAGGTACTGCATCATGGTGTGGTAGAGTGACACGTAGTGATCACCATGACGCCTCACTGACCAATTAACTCCTGACCAGGGTTGTATAATGATGAGTGCTAAATAGTGCATATTTATACACCTTTTTATTGGCATTTTACTCATCTTTTGTGCTTATAAATTAGATATTATCCCATATTCTGTATTTTCTTTGTTTTCAAGAATAAATATTTGTATTAATTAATTTTGTGTTTTTAGGTACTAAATAAAGCTCGGAGAAATTGAGGAGCCCAAAGAGCGAAGAATTGGAGTCAAGTGCCCAAGGAGCAGAAAGCCAAAGCCCGCGCGCGCAACAGTTGCAACCCAACAAGTAGCAACTCATCTACAAGACATGGGCTTGAGCTAGACCCGATCCGCGACCGGATCCGAGCCCGTCTCTTCCGAGACGTTGAGATTTCTTTCTCCCTCATCCAACGGTCGCTGCCTCCACGTGCATCGAAGATCGCTGCTCCGTGCAACACCGAGATCACACCAAAACCGTCTACATCCTCGAGCCATTGATTTCACTCATATGCATCCTACGCTCGCTAGGCCGGTCTCATCAACTCATTGTGTACTGCTCAACACCGAATCACTTCACACCCTATACCCTAATCGAACCCACTCCATTTCATTTTCACCTCTCTCTTTCTTCTCTTCCCCTCTGCTCTGCTCTTCTTCTCTACCACCTCCATACCATGACAGAGCTACCTCGCCACCATCTCTCCCTCTCTTGTCACCATCGCCCAACAACCACGCCATCAACCACCTCCGTACCCTCTCTAGGTCTAGTCATCTTTCTTTTAGCTTCTATCAACCCTAGAAGCTAAATTAAAGATAATTGGGGCTAGGGTTTCTCTAACATCGACATCAAAGAAGTCAGAGAGCCAATTTGACAGGAGAATAGCACGATTCAGAGGCGGTTCAGAGAGTAGAGGGTATGGGTATGATGTAATTTCTATTTTTTAATTGAATTAGGGTTTGGTAGTTTTGGGGTATCCTTGCATGTATAAATAGAAGGGATAGAAGCTGTTTTTGGGTACGCCTGGATTAGCCAGAGCAGTCAATTAGGTTTAAATTTCTGTTCTTTGTTATTTTTATTATGTTTTAATTTACTCTGTTAGGGTTTCATTGAAACCCTAATTCTCTGTTTTGAGTTCAATTTGTTGAATGTTCTTGAGAGCTTAATTTTAATAAATAGCTTCAATTTTAACACCTCACCCCTTTTCTCTCACAAAGTGCATGCCAATGCCATGGATGCACCGTAGTTAGGCTAATCTTGAGTTGAGTGTGTTCGGCTCTTGTTTCTATGTTTAATACGATTCTCTTGGTGGTTGTGCTTCATTAGATAACCAAGTACTCTAGGTTAGTTATTGATGAGTGCTAAATAGTGCATATTTATACACCTTTTTATTGGCATTTTACTCATCTTTTGCGCGCTTATAAATCATATATTATCCCAGTTCTCGTGTTTTCCTTGTTTTCAAGAATAAATATTTGTATTAATTAATTTTGTGTTTTTAGGTAATAAATAAAGCTCGGAGAAATCAAGGAGCGAAGAAGTGGAGTCGAGCATCTATGGAGCGAAAGCCAAAGCCGCATGGCGCAACGGTTGCAACCCAACAAGTAGCAACTCATCTACAAGACATGGGCTCGAGCTAGACCCGACCCGTGACCGGATCCGAGCCCGTCTCTTCCGAGACGTTGAGATTTCTTTCTCCCTCATCCAACGGTCGCCGCTTCCACGTGCATCAAAGATTCTTTGCTCCCATGCAACACGAGATCGCTCCAAAACCGCTTACCTCTATCACTAGTTCGATTTCGCTCCTATTCATCCAACGCTCGGTGCGGCGTTCCCATCAAACTTTCGCGCTTTGCCTCACATCGAAATCCCCATACCCTATACCCCGGTCGAGCTAACCCTATTCTCCATTTCACTTTCTCTTTCTTCTCTTTCTTCCTCCCTAGCTCTGCAACTCCACCCCCATTCCCCGACCGAGCCAGGCCTGCACCACCACCTCCATACCGCTGCCGAGCCTCGCCGCCACCATCACCTTCCGACACCGACCAACAACTCCTCTAACTCCCTCACCGCCACCCTAGCTTCATTTGTCTCCATCCATAGCTTCTCACTTACCTAGAAGCTAGGATTGAGACAATTGAAACTAGGGTTTTCTGTGATCGATGCGGAGCGAAGTGACAAGAGGAAAGCTCGATTGAGCCGAAGAGAGCATGGGTTTGCCTTCACTTTTTGATTTAATTTTTATTTTAATTGAATTAGGGTTAGGTATTTTGGGGGAAACTTTGCATGTATAAATAGGAGGAGTAGAGAGTGAAATTGGGCACGCCTGGATTAGCCAGTGCTGTCAATTAGATTTAATTGTTGTTATTTGTTGTTTTAGTTTAATTTGCTAGGGTTTCATTGAAACCCTAATTTCCATGTTGTGTTAAATTCTTGAACTATTCTTAAGTGCTAAATTATATCGGAGACAACTTCAATTTTAGCTTTCCATTGCTTTACTCTCACGCGTGCATATCATGTATGCATTGTAGTTAGGCTTAAAGCGCATTGGCTAGGCTTGACTCAAGCATTAGACACAAATGCTAATTCCTTTGATTAGTTATACTTGATTAGATAACTAATGCTCGGGTTAGTACCCTCATTTTGTTATTTGAAGCTTTACATGGAGAAACCCCTTAGATAGATGGTGGATTTGACACCCTGCCATTATCGATCACGGGACAAGAAAGCTGGCGAGTTGACACACAATAGGAGTTAGTGGTGGATTTGGAGACCTTAGCAACCCCATTGTCACTATCTGTTTACCTTAGTTTAGGTTTATTTCATTACATCTCAGCCGTTTCGGCACAAAATATCTTTTGTTACACTCTGTCACTTGTTACTTGCTAGGAAACTCAGTTTAGCATAGCCATAGATCATTGAAAGCACCCCTCGTCTCTGTGGATCGACCCGTACTTGCCGCGTCTCCGATAGACGCCGTGCACTTGCGGTTATCACCGTAGGCCATATAATTCATACACTTTCCAGGCCTACCAAGTTTTTGGCGCCGCCTTGCGGGGACTTAGCGCGTGCCCCGTTGTTCAATTGCTTGCTTTCTTGATTTTCTCCCCTGTACATATCCATTTTACTTAGTTATTTGATCTGTGATTAATATAACTTAGTTAATTTTTTGTAAACTTGCATTTGTCATTTAAGAAATTCTAGTATAAACTTGTCATTGCATTGTAGTTTGCATCATAGTTCTTATTAGTTTGTCTTAGTTTTGTAGTGTAACTTAGCTTACTTCATGCTTATTTCTGTAGATTAATCTGTCATTGCACTCTGTATCTTGCTCATTGCATATTTAGCCTTGTAGTTTTCGCAATAACTTCATAAATATCATTGCCCTGCATATTAACTCCTGTGTCGGTCAATTATCTCGGTCAACATCCGCTGACTTAAGCTCGGTCTACTTGCATTGCATTAACTCAGTCTTTGCCCCGGTGCACAAGAAAGACTTGATATTCATCTCCTTTGCTTAGCTTTGCACACTTTTGAGAACTAAGGCTTCTCTCCGAGTTAACAGTGCACGAGCTTCTTTGTGCTCATTTGTGTTCTTTGTCTTTCTTGAGCAAAGCCTGAAGTTGTTGAGCCTCGAGCATACCGGGTTAGTAATTAAACGTCTGTATTGTCCTGAGAATGAGGTAAGAGTTTCACCTCATTGCTATTATGCTAACCTGTGCGTGACTGAAGTAAGTTGAACATTTCTGTTATGCACCTGTGTGCTTGTGTGTAACATGAATGTATCTTCACATGTGCTAAGTAGTGCTCATGCCCTGAATTCTTGTGTGAACCCAGCATTGTTAAGCTCACTTGCTAGCCCCTGAAGCTACAAGCTTGAGCTGTCACACAATGAAAACCCGGGTGGTTGAACAAACCTCGTTGACATCCCATGCATGAGCGAGAACTGTCACATGCTAGGCCCCTTTCACATGATAAGTTAGCTGTGCATAACCCATTTGGCAAGCCTTACTCGGCAAACCTTAATCCGAGCTTACAATCAACCATCTACTCGAATCTTTATGCGTAACCCGTGTGCTGTGTGAGACCTCCGCTAAGCACAACCCTGAATGCATGATAACCTGGAGCATTGCAAAATACTGAATTGCTCACTCCCAGCCCACGAAGTTTGTGAGATCGAGCTGCAACTTGGCTAACCAAGTTTCTTTGTCATCCTCACTTGTGCATGGCCTGTCGATACCCGGTGAGCATTACCGCCCGCATGATAACTTGAACCTTGCAAGGCCTTGAACCTCTCGCTAACCGAGAAGCTATAACTGTTGCATCCATTGAAGCTGTGCTTGTGTGCAACCGAGCATTACACTCGTGAAAATCTTGTTGACCCTCTGTAGCATGTCAAGTCTGTTTTGAAAATGCGGAGACTTTGTATCTGAGTTATTGTTGATCGTTGCATATCACACGCTAAACATCATCCATCACTCTTTGAATCTGTGCTGCAAAAAGTCCTTGCTCCCCTGTAAGTGTGAAGTGCTTGGTTGTCTGAGCCATAACATTTTGATAGTTGCTCTGCCTTGGCTGATTGCCATTAGCGCTTGTCTCTGAACTAGTTGCCAGGGTATTTTTGTGTTTCAATCTGTGGCACTTGAGTGAAATATCAGTTAGATGAACTCATTGTTTCGATGTGCTAGCTTTGTGAAGTTATTTTCGGTCTCCAAGCCCTGCGTTGAATTGCATGAGTATTCTTATTCTCTGAAATTGATTGCCCTTTATAGTTGCTGGCTGAATTGTTGTTTTGCTAACATTTTGAGCAACCTCTGTGCTACCAGATTGGTATTTTGTGTGAATTGTAACTCACTGAACTCTGCAATCAACCAAACTGTCACCTGGGCTACCAATTGCCAATCTAAACTGAGCAATTGGGTTTTACACAACCACTAGGCTTAACACAATCTGGGCTCTGCAAACAAAAGAAGCCCACTGAAACTAATTTTGTACACAACTACCGGGCTCTTACATCAAACCAAGCTGGGCTGTTGGGCTGGAACCCAATTTCACTAGGATTCCCATAATCTGGGCTGTGCACCTTCACTGGGCTAACTCAACCTAGGCTTTGCACAACCACTTGGGCTTACACCAAAACTCAGCCCAACTACTTCATTTTTGAGCTATACTTTTTCAAACACAACTTGGGCTGTTTACCATCAATCTGGGCTTGCACTCTGCACAACCGGAGCCCACAATCATAGCTGGGCTAACAGCCCCCAAAGCTGAGCTTTGCACCCACCTGAGCCCACATAACTTGGCCTATCTAGCTGGGCCGTGCAAAAGACTAAGCTACACACCTGGGCTGTGCAACCAAGCTGGGCCAGACTTTCCCAACCAACCAAAAACCCAATAAACCAAATCAGCCCATTTAAACCAAATCCCAAACAAACCAAATCCCAATAAACCAAATTCCCACATAAACCAAAGCCCATTTTCATGTTCTATGTTTCTGTACATTATCTTTTGGGTTGACCCTCAACTTTTTAGATTGTTAGTAAATTTTTGTATATAAATTTTTGTAGGACTTGTTAAATTTTTCTTTTCTTGAATCGGTTGAGTCTTCTTGCACATATATTATGCTAATCCGATATGATCTCCACTGAGAATGTTGGATTTTGCCTTGATTAATGAAGCTCAACCATGCTCCCGCCGACATCCTAGGTAATCTCTTCCCTTTTATCTTATCAAAGCATAGTTCTCGTGGTACGTGACTGTTTAAATTTTTCCTATCTGTGACACATTGAGGACAATGTTTGATTTAGGTTTGGGGGTGCATTTGCATTTAGAGTTTTTAGCCTTTTATTTCACCTTTTATCTTAAAAAAAAAAAAAAAAAAAAAAAAATTCAAAAACTCTTTTTGTAAAAACCTCCAACTTTTAGAGATTTTAGAGTCACTAGCATGCTTTTAGCTATGTCTACATAGAGAATCGACCGAAATAACGAGAACTTGGAAGTACTTAGGAGAACACAATCGGGTTCCTTAGTTGATTAGAGCGTTAAAGTTGGATTTAACCATACCTGGGAGGGCGAATAGGGTCTTTGTTTAGATATTCGGTAGTAGAATTGTGATCACCCATAGTGGAGACTACCCAATTTACATCAAGTGAGGCACCAACCTTCAAATTTTTGCAACTTTCTAGAAAAGCTGTTAGAGTGTGTGTCACCTTACGTAAATTAGGGTAGGAATGGTGAGCTACCCAACTACGCACCATTTTCAGCACTACTTTTGATCTCTTGAGTGCTAGTTTTTGTCAATCATGAGGGTGGCGTCTAAAGATGAAAACTCCTTCTAAATACCGATTTGTAGTTAGCATCATTCTCTCTCTCAATCAGCAAGACCCATAGAAACACATCATCGTCAACAATAGGAACCGAGAATCAGAATATTGAAAGAAAAGTTAAGATAGTCCAAGGTTTATATGCAACAAAGAAAAGAAAATAGGATGAGAATTAATAAAATTTATAAAATCAAGACAATACAAGTTGTGAAAAAATTGAGTGACAAAGTCCTTTGTCCATGGAGTTAGTTGTTTCATTATTTGTATTTTTATTTTCACTTATTATAAAAAAAAAAAAAAAAAAAAAAAAAAAAAAAAAAAAAAAAAAAAAAAAAAAAAAAAAAAAAAAAAAAAATATTGTAGTTTATTTTCTTATTTTTGCTACCACCATGGTAAAGAAGAATTTAAAAAGAAAAATCCAAACAACAAGGAATTTGAGTAGAAAAGTTAAAAATTGTCAAGTTTTGTGAAGTTTAGAAGTTCGTCATCAACATTTGAAGACCGAAGACCGAAGATTGAAGACGTTTCTATGGTTTCTTATGAGAGAGTGATGTTAATTGCCGATCGGGTGAGAAGTGAGTGAGTACTTCCACCCTTGCTAATGGTTGATTTCCTTTCTTAGAGATCATCGAGAAAAAGATTCTTTTTGTCCACACCTCTGTGGAGTCTCAGATTTTATTTCGGAAGGTTATCCTTCTTACCTACAACGTGTGCGGGATTTCTCTCTTTAATTCTGTCTGCACACATGAGAGACTAAAAAGCGATCTTTTTGAGTGCAATTATCATAAAACCCTAATGGTGAGGCGAAGTTGAGACTTATGATCACAATCGAATCCGAATTCTTTCATATGGTATGGTTACTTCTCGCTCAAGCACTTAAGGATGAGAAGGCGTTCTTCGATAGTTCTAACTTCACATTTACTAGCATGCGAAACTCTATGTCCTCATAGCTTCTTGGAGGCTTGAGACTCTTTTACACTCGAAGTTGGAGAAGGTTTTGTGGGTACACCTCTTGTAAACCCTCACGAGACTACAACTCGTCCACTAGGGACACCTAGGGGTTTAAAGGCTTAGTGCATACGCTAAATGCATTCGAGAGACTGCGACGGGGTATAGTTAGGATTTCCTAATTTCTGTTTCACTTGAGGACAAGTAAAATTCGGGTTTGGGGGTATTTGATGAGTGCTAAATAGTGCATATTTATACACCTTTTTATTGGCATTTTACTCATCTTTTGCGCTTATAAATCATATATTATCCCAGTTACGTGTTTTCCTTGTTTTCAAGAATAAATATTTGTATTAATTAATTTTGTGTTTTTAGGTAATAAATAAAGCTCGGAGAAATCAAGGAGCGAAGAAGTGGAGTCGAGCATCTATGGAGCAGAAAGCCAAAGCCCGCGCGCAACAGTTGCAACCCAACAAGTAGCAACTCATCTACAAGACATGGGCCTGAGCTAGACCCGACCCGTGACCCGGATCCGAGCCCGTCTCTTCTGAGACGTTGAGATTTCTTTCTCCCTCATCCAACGGTCGCTGCTTCCACGTGCATCAAAGATTGCTGCTCCCATGCAACACCAGATCGCTCCAAAACCGCTTACCTCTATCGCCCGATTCGATTTCGCTCCTATTCATCCAACGCTCGGTGCGGCGTTCCCATCAAACTTTCTTTGCCCGCCTCACATCGAAATCCCCATACCCTATACCCGATCCCGAGCTAACCCTATTCTCCATTTCACTTTCTCTTTCTTCTCTTTCTTCCTCCCTATCTCTCGCAACTCCACCCCCATTCCCCGACCGAGCCCTCGCACCACCACCTCCATACCCCCCAGCCTCGCCGCCACCATCACCTTCCCGACACCAGCCAACAACTCCTCTAACTCCTCACCGCCACCCTAGCTTCATTTGTCTCCATCCATAGCTTCTCACTTACCCTAGAAGCTAGGATTGAGACAATTGAAACTAGGGTTTTCACCCTGATCGATGCAGAGCGAAGTGACAAGAGGAAAGCTCGATTGAGCCGAAGAGAGCATGGGTTTGCCTTCACTTTTGATTTAATTTTTATTTTAATTGAATTAGGGTTAGGTATTTTGGGGGAAACTTTGCATGTATAAATAGGAGGAGTAGAGAGTGAAATTGGGCACGCCTGGATTAGCCAGTGTTGTCAATTAGATTTAATTGTTGTTATTTGTTGTTTTAGTTTAATTTGCTAGGGTTTCATTGAAACCCTAATTTCCATGTTGTGTTAAATTCTGTTGAACTATTCTTGAGTGCTAAATTATATCAGACAACTTCAATTTTAGCTTTCCATTGCTTTACTCTCACAAAGTGCATATCATGTATGCATTGTAGTTAGGCTTAAACGCATTGGCTAGGCTTGGCTCAAGCATTAGACACAAATGCTAATTCCTTTGATTAGTTATACTTGATTAGATAACTAATGCTCGGGTTAGTACCCTCATTTGTTATTTGAAGCTTTACATGGAGAAACCCCTTAGATAGATGGTGGATTTGACACCCTGCCATTATCAGTCACAGGACAAGAAAGCTCAACTGAGTTGACACACAATAGGAGTTAGTGGTGGATTTGGAGACCTTAGCAACCCCATTGTCACTATCTGTTTACCTTAGTTTAGGTTTATTTCATTACATCTCAGCCGTTTCGGCACAAAATATCTTTTGTTACACTCTGTCACTTGTTACTTGCTAGGAAACTCAGTTTAGCATAGCCATAGATCATTGAAAGCACCCCTCGTCTCTGTGGATCGACCGTACTTGCCGCGTCTCCGATAGACGCCGTGCACTTGCGGTTATCACCGTAGGCCATATAATTCATACACTTTCCAGGCCTACCAGTTATTCAGCTGATAATTGAAGCTTTATATGGAGAAACTCTTAGATAAGTGATAGAAGTGACAAGCTTCACTTGTCTGGTATAAGAACAAGAACTCAACTAGTTGAGCACATACTAGGAATTTAGTGGTGGAATTGATAACCCAAGCATACCTTTGTCACTGTTTCATTCCTTAGTTTAGAATCATATCTTCAAACTCAGCCGTATCGGCAAAACCATAATTGTGTTACATTACCATCACTTGAATTCAGTTGAAGAAGCCAAGCCTTAGATCACTTAAGCACACCCTTGTCTCTGTGGATCGACCCGTACTTGCCGCGTCTCCGATAGACGCCGTGCACTTGCGGTATTACCGTAGGCCATAAAATACATACACATCCGAGGCCTACCAAGTTTTTGGCGCCGTTGCCGGGGACTTGGCGCGTGCCCTGTGATCATTGGCCTGTCTTTATTGACTTGCAATTCATCCTTGTACATATTTCCTGAGTTACCACATACATAACTTAGCCCTGTATTGCATGTTTGAGTTATTACATGACTTTTTGTTATTACCTGTAACCCTGTTTTAGTGTAACTTAGCTTACTTCATGTTTATCTCTGTAGATTAATCTGTCATTGCACTCTGTATCTTGCTCATTGCATGTTTAGCTTCATAACTTAGCTGCATCTGTAACTTAGCTGCATTTTCATAGCCCATATTTTTGTAGCTTTCACAAGCTATAACATCTTGCATCTCGGGTCATTCGCACTTTGGCATTGATACTGTTTCAGAGTACTAAAACTCTTGTTGAGCCAGCACGTACCTATTATGCTATGTTGCTATACTGCTGTGCCTGTGAGCAGCTGAGCCAAGCAAAGAAAGGCAAGGAAAAGCTCAAGTTTGAGCTTAGCCTGTGATTGAACTATAATTGACCCTTGCATTGCTTTGTGAGTGAGGTAAGCCTAAAACTTCACCTGATTGCCCTGTGTGCTCTGTGCTCTGTTTGCTGATACCTGATTACCCATTCTGCCCCTGTGTTCCTGGTAGGCCTGTGTGCTCTGTGCATGGGAATTTAGATTTGTGTGTGAGAGCATTAATCTTGTTGCCTTAACAAGCACCAACTCCAGCCCCCGTATTTTGTGAGGTTGGGCTGGGATAACTTGATTAGTCGCAAGACAAGTGAGGTCAATCGAGATAGTTGATGCCTCAAGCTTTAACCTTCATGTATGCTCAACCTTGTACTAGCCCCTGATAGCTGCTGAGCTTTGTTGACCTGAGCATAACCTGTGCAACCCCCCAGCCCCCTGAAGCTGTGGGGCTTTGTTGCAACTTGGCCTGACCAAACTGAGCACATAACCTTGTGCTTGAGCTGTGATTCTGTGCATTGCAGAGCTGTACACACGCCGAGTGCCGATCTTGCCACGGCTCCGCACAACCACTCGGGCCGTGCATTCATTAAACTTGGGCTCGGTGAGTAATCCCATTTTGTAGCCGTGAGATTACACTTAGGTAGCGAGGAGGCTAGGTGAAAACTTTGAGCCTGGTTGAAACCCCTGTTGTGCTCAAACTCGCAAGTATTTGTGCACCTTTGAACTCAGAGCATCCGAGCTTATACAAACCATTGCTGTTTTCTTGTGCATCCATATAAACTGTCTTTGTATGCTCTGTGTGTTTTGAGCACGAAACCCTTGCAATCGAGTTGTTCACTAAAAACAAACCAACCAGTGTTTGTGCACACAAGTCCGTGCCTAAGCCGCTTCTGTGTAACTCTCGCACTTGCAACCAATGGGTTGCTAACCGCACAGCACGCTTTCACTTTTGCTAGGCTATGCTCAATCGCTAGGCTGTGCAACCGCATGACTGGTTGCATAGGTTGAAGCCCAAATCTTGGGCTTGCACTCGCATGAGAGCCCACCATCAATCTGGGCTGACTGACCACACCAAGCTGGGCCAGATCATCTAGGCTAGAACCCACATCTGTTGGGCGGTGCACACAACTGGGCTGTGCAGTTTCACAAATCCTGGGCTTCAAACAACAAATCCCAAACAAACCAAAACTCACAAAAACCAAGCAACAAGCCCACAACAAACCAAAACCCAACAAACCAAAAATGAACCCATTTAAACCAAACAAAACCCACATAAACCAAATTAGATTGTGAGTTCAATTTGAGTTGATAAATCATGTCAGGATTTTGGTCCGCAACTGGGAATACCAACAAATCCCTTAGAGAGCTTGCTTACGGGCATCTTTCACAGGATGAACACCCCACATACCATAGTGACTTTAGGGAATTTTATGGGCCTTCTCAGGGCCCTGATCTCACATACCCTAATCATTATGATCACATACATCATCCACCACAGGTTGAAAATGAACAATTTTCTCATACCCAGTCATCACTTTTAGATCAATTAGAAGCTCGACTATCCGCTTTAAAAAGGCAACTGCTTTAGAAAGGCAATCTGTCGAATCTAGTTTTTCTAGGCAATATGAAATGCATGCTTGCACCTTATGTGGTGGCTTAGACCACCCTGCTGATCTTGTTATATTTTGCATGCTTTTAGACGGTCTAGGGAAAACCATGATAATCCAATGTACGAAGTGTCTAGAAGTGACTATTGGGACCATAATCAACCTCGCACACATGCATCATTCACCACGGTGGGAGATGAACAATTTGATACTCCCCCAACTCCTAGTTTGCAATCAATAATGGAAACACTCATGGAGGAAAATGCTAAGCTTGAAATGAATGCAATGCATGACCATCCACATAAAGAACATGTCTGAATTTCCCTTCTCTAGTGAACCTCATCCATATGAGGAGTGCATACCCACTAGTGAAGACTCTCCTTTCATTGAACAACATAATAAAATTCTAGAATATCAAAAGTCAATTGACCAAAGGTTTGCGAGTTTAGAACTCAAATTGAGTCAAATGTGATGCACTAAATGAGGAAAGGGAGGACTTTCAAAATGAAATGGTTATCACCCATAATGAAGTCAATTATGAAAATAGTATTTCTAGTCTTACTCATACAACTAACATTGAATATGAACCTAATCTAGAGGTAGATGAGTACACTAAAAATACTACAATTTTGAATGGAGAGATGAATTCGTGCTATGATGATGATGATGATGATGAATATGAAGAGCATGCGTATTTTGAAAATGTAGTAGAATCTTTAGGTTCAGAGACATTAATTGTCTCTTCTGTGAACCCTATGAATGATGCTTCTTCGATATTCATGCATGTGATGTTGATATGGATCTGTGGAATTGTCTGTAAAAGTGAACATGAATTACCCTCTTTTGACTTTAGAAAAGTGTGTGATGGTACAAATGATTTTAAAAATGAAAACAACCTAGATGTACCTAACCTCTCTCCCGAGTCACAAATTGAAACTCCTTCACCCAACCTAGGTGTAGTTTGTCACAAAATTGCAAAACCAACTTTTCTAAAAATGCCTAACTTAGGCCTAGAGCTTTGTGCTTCCCAAGTCCTCTTGGACTATTTTGCATCAAAGTATAACACTCTTAAGGAGCCACAGTTGGAATGTGTATGTCTGCCGGTAATTAGCAAAACTCATTTCGAGTTAGACCTTTTGCATGATGTACCGTTAAAATTGCAAGATTTTGTGCTCCCAAACACACCCGTTCACAAGTTTAGGTTTGGGGGAAACTCTTTCACATACACAGTCTTACTTGCACTATCATATTATATTTGTGTAAGGCTGTTAATGTATGTACATATTTTCTATTGGGTTGATCCTCAACTCTTTATTTCGTTGGTTTATGGTGAATTTTCATTGTATATATCCAGTAGGACTTGTTAAATTTTTCTTTTCTTGATTCGGTTGAGTCTTCTTGTACATATATTGTGCTAATCCGATATGATCTCCGTTGAGAATGTTGGATTCTAGCCTTGACTAAAGAAGCTCAACCTTGCTCCCCGCCGACATCTGGGTAATCTCTTCCCCTTTCTCTTATCAGCATAGTTCTCATGGTATGTGACTGTTTAAATTTTTTCTATATGTAGACACATTGAGGACAATGTTTGATTTAGGTTTGGGGGTGCATTTGCATTTAGAGTTTTTAGTCTTTTATTTTCAAAAAAAAAAAAAAAAAAAAAAAAAAAAAATCAAAAACTCTTTTTGTAAAAACCTCCAACTTTTAGAGATTTTAGAGTCACTAGCATGCTTTTAGCTATGTTTACATAGAGATTCTGACCGAAATAACAGAACTTGGAAGTACCGGAGAACACAATCGGATTCCTTAGTTGATTAGAGCGTTAAAATTGGATTTAACCATACCTGGGAGAGCGAATTAGGTCTTTGTTTAGATATTCGGTAGTAGAATTGTGATCACCCATAGTGGAGACTACCCATTTTACATCAAGTGAGGCACCAACCTTCATTTTTGCAACTTTCTAGAAAAGCTGTTAGAGTGTGTGTCACCTTACGTAAATTAGGGTAGGAATGGTGAGCTACCCAACTTCGCACCATTTTCAGCACTACTTTTGATCTCTTGAGTGCTAGTTTTTGTCAATCATGAGGGTGACGTCTAAAGATGAAAACTCCTTCTAAATACCGATTTGTAGTTAGCATCATTCTCTCTCTCAATCAGCAAGACCCATAGAAACACATCATCGTCAGCAACCGGAGCAGAATCAGAATATTGAAAGAAAAGTTGAGATAGTCCAAGGTTTACGTGCAACAAAGAAAACGAAAAGAAAATAGGATGAGAATTAATAAAATTTATAAAATCAGACAATACAAGTTGTGGAAAAATTGAGTGATAAAGTCCTTTGTCCATGGAGTTAGTTGTTTCATTATTTGTATTTTTATTTTCACTTATTGTTAAATATATATATATATATATATATATATATTGTCGTTTATTTTTGCTACCACCATGGTAAAGAAGAGTTCAAAAAGAAAATCCAAACAACAAGGAATTTGAGTAGAAAAGTTAAAAATTGTCAAGTTTTGTAAAGTTTAGAAGTTAAGTCATCAACATTTGAAGACCGAAGACCGAAGAGGGAAGACGTTTCTATGGTTCTTATGAGAGAGTGATATTAATTGCCGATCGGGTGAGAAGTGAGTGAGTACTCCCACCCCTTGCTAATGGTTGATTTCCTTTCTTAGAGATCATCGAGAAAAAGATTCTTTTTGTCCACATTTCGTGGAGTCTCCAGATTTTAATTCGGAAGGTTATCCTTCTTACCTACAACGTGTGCAGGATTTCTCTCTTTATTCCCGCTCGCACACATGAGAGACTAAAAAGCGATCTTTTTGAGTGCAATTATCATAAAACCTTAATGGTGAGGCGAAGTTGAGACTTATGATCACAATCGAATCCGAATTCTTTCATATGGTATGGTTACTTCTCGCTCAAAGACTTAAGGATGAGAATGCGTTCTTTAGTAGTTCTAACTTCTTGTTACTAGCATGCGAAACTCTATGTCCTCATAGCTTCTTGGAGGCTTGAGACTCTTTTACACTCGAAGTTGGAGAAGGTTTTGTGGGTACACCTCTCGGTAAACCCTCACGAGACTACAACTCGTCCACTAGGGACACCTAGGGGTTTAAAGGCTTAGTGCATACGCTAAATGCATTCGAGAGACTCGCGACATGGGTATAGTTAGGATTTCTTATTTTTTCTGTTTCACTTGAGGACAAGTAAAATTCGGATTTGGGGGTATTTGATGAGTGCTAAATAGTGCATATTTATACACCTTTTTATTGGCATTTTACTCATCTTTTGTGCTTATAAATTAGATATTATCCCATATTCTGTATTTTCTTTGTTTTCAAGAATAAATATTTGTATTAATTAATTTTGTGTTTTTAGGTACTAAATAAAGCTCGGAGAAATTGAGGAGCCCAAAGAGCGAAGAATTGGAGTCAAGTGCCCAAGGAGCAGAAAGCCAAAGCCCGCGCGCGCAACAGTTGCAACCCAACAAGTAGCAACTCATCTACAAGACATGGGCTTGAGCTAGACCCGATCCGCGACCCGGATCCGAGCCCGTCTCTTCTGAGACGTTGAGATTTCTTTCTCCCTCATCCAACGGTCGCTGCCTCCACGTGCATCGAAGATCGCTGCTCCCGTGCAACACCAGATCACACCAAAACCGTCTACATCCCTGAGCCATTCAGATTTCACTCATATGCATCCTACGCTCGCTAGGCCAGTCTCATCTACTCCCGCTGTACCTGCTCAACACCGAATCACTTCACACCCTATACCCTAATCGAACCCACTCCATTTCATTTTCACCTCTCTCTTTCTTCTCTTCCCCTCACTCTCGCTCTTCTTCTCTACCACCTCCATACCATGACAGAGCTACCTCCGCCACCATCTCTCCCTCTCTTGTCACCATCAGCCAACAACCACGCCATCAACCACCTCCGTACCCTCTCTAGGTCTAGTCATCTTTCTTTTAGCTTCTATCAACCCTAGAAGCTAAATTAAAGATAATTGGGGCTAGGGTTTCTCTAACATCGAC
Source organism: Papaver armeniacum (assembly GCA_023531295.1). Taxonomy (NCBI): domain Eukaryota; kingdom Viridiplantae; phylum Streptophyta; class Magnoliopsida; order Ranunculales; family Papaveraceae; genus Papaver; species Papaver armeniacum. Next base: position 72,634 of record JAJJWW010014378.1, read on the forward strand.
ATCAAAGAAGTCAGAGAGCCAATTTGACAGGAGAATAGCACGATTCAGAGGCGGTTCAGAGAGTAGAGGGTATGGGTATGATGTAATTTCTATTTTTAATTGAATTAGGGTTTGGTAGTTTTGGGGTATCCTTGCATGTATAAATAGAAGGGATAGAAGCTGTTTTTGGGTACGCCTGGATTAGCCAGTGCAGTCAATTAGGTTTAAATTTCTGTTCTTTGTTATTTTTATTATGTTTTAATTTAGTCTGTTAGGGTTTCATTGAAACCCTAATTCTCTGTTTTGAGTTCAATTTGTTGAATGTTCTTGAGAGCTTAATTTTAATAAATAGCTTCAATTTTAACACCTCACCCCTTTTCTCTCACAAAGTGCATGCCAATGCCATGGATGCAATCGTAATTAGGCTAATCTTGAGTTGAGTGTGTTCAGCTCTTGTTTCTATGTTTAATACTTGATTCTCTTGATTTGGTTGTGCTTCATTAGATAACCAAGACTCTAGGTTAGTTATTCGGTGATAATTGAAGCTTTATATGGAGAAACTCTTAGATAAGTGATAGAAGTGACAAGCTTCACTTGTCTGGTATAAGAACAAGAACTCAACTAGTTGAGCACATACTAGGAATTTAGTGGTGGAATTGATAACCCAAGCATACCTTTGTCACTGTTTCATTCCTTAGTTTAGAATCATATCTTCAAACTCAGCCGTATCGGCAAAACCATAATTGTGTTACATTACCATCACTTGAATTCAGTTGAAGAAGCCAAGCCTTAGATCACTTAAGCACACCCTTGTCTCTGTGGATCGACCCGTACTTGCCGCGTCTCCGATAGACGCCGTGCACTTGCGGTATTACCGTAGGCCATAAAATACATACACATCCGAGGCCTACCATATAACCAAGCCGGTGAAGTTGGACGGACGAGATGATCTTCGAGACACTCATCTGCGACCGTTGATGGAATTAGGGTTTTGAAGAGGTGCGCAAGCATCACTCTTCATGCTTGGTCGAAACCAAGCATGGGAGGTGTTCTGGAAAGGACCGACCGGGCATGCGTGTAGACAGCTTGCCGGTGTACACGTCCGTACCTCACTTTCCCATGAAGGTGCGATCTAGGCCACTCAATTTGACCGGCAAAGAGGAGCGGTTGAGATCGATTTGCAACAGAAATATGGTGCCGCAAAAGCCGCGCATCATGCCCACTTCGGGCGCGCGTTCCAAGATGACCAATCTTGGTCGGTCTAGCGTGTAGGTGGTAGGCTGGTGTTCACGCCTATACCGATCGTCCCATGAAAACGTGATCTAAGCCACTCAAATCGTCCGTGAAGTTGAGTGGTCGAGATTAGTTTGCAATCGGGAAGTGTGACCACGCTAGTTTGGGCGAACGATTTGGGATAACCGGGCATGGTATGCCTTGGCCGATCAGGTGAGGGGATAGATGGGTCCACGGTGGTCATGTTGGTATTGGCCAGGACCGCTTAATCTAATCTTGGACCCTACATTCGTGCCGGAGAAGATGGACGCTCGTGATGCTCAAAAACCCTAATTTTTGGTTTCACGGCCGTGTGTCATGCTCTATTCGGGCATTTAATCGAGATGATCAACCATGGTTGGTCTGAGTGATCGGTCGAGTATGTAGGCAGGCCCACGGTGATTGTGTTGACATGCTCGGGCCCTTTGAATCTACATCTACACCCCCTCCATCTATACTGCGAAGATGGATGGTTGAGACTGTTTTGCGACACATGTAATGTGCCGCAAACCCTAATTTAGGGTTTTGTCCATATTGGCTCTGGTTTGGATGTTTTGGCAAGCTATGCCGATCTTTTGGGAGGCCGACCATGCCATGGGGCCCGCGTTGGTTCGGCGGCGAATATTCCATACCCGCTTGGGGGTTATGGAATTGATCCGGGCCATCCAATCATGCTTGGTGAAGTTGGATGATCGTGATCATTTCGGCATCGATACGGACAGTCCGGATGCTCAATCGGGCTAGTATAACACACAGAGAGTTGCTCAATCGGGCTAGTATAACACACCGAGAGTTGCGGCACTGCACGGGTATTTCGTACATGCTTTTATTATAATGCTTGGAGATTCGTGTTGCTCTCTGAGAGTAACACTCGGTCGTCATGCCGCACCGATAATGAGAGTACAGAAATACAAGGCTGGTTACGCATTAATTAATAATGTTGTAAATTACAGGGTATATGGGATTGTTGCTACATGCTCCAACCTGGATGAATTTCGTGTATTTAATTCACAGAATGAGATTGTTGTCTCATGCTCCATTCTAGGTGAATTAGTAAAGTGAAGAAGTATCCAACACTTATTAATAGCCTTATCTTTTACAAGATGTTAGCGCATAATTTTCTGGCTTTTACAATTTTAACCTTAAATAAAAATCCACCATCAACATTAAGTCCCCCGCCTAGCACATAATGGTTACACTATTGTGGGGTAGGCATGAGATGGTGACAAATTTGTACACTGAAATGACCAAGCTAAAGTGAATACATATTTACCGGATAGGTCGACATCGTCAGGCGTTGCCCTAGAACTGGTTAGTCCTGATTAAGGTTGTGAAGGGAGCAGGACTTGATCTGGTGAGTCGCTTTGGTTCCCTTTGTACATATATGGACAGAGCTTGGCCCCTTCATTGGGTCAGGTGTACTCCCTTTCGTCACACAACAGATTTCCTCAGATGTATCTGATAAGCATCGTTGATTGCTATCCCGAATTAGTAACCTTTATAGGTGGCAAATAAAGACTTCTTTTCTCCTGGGATTCTGTCGACTTGCGAGATTATAAAGGATCATCTCACGTAGTCTTTTATTCTATATCTCAGGTACTGCTCCACACTTATCTGATCTTCTGATTGACTGATCGATTGATTGATTGATTTTTTTTGTTCATAACTTCTTCTCCTTTGCAGACTTATCATGGAAGCAAAGTGGGACGATCATTCGCTCACTTCTCCGTAAAGAATCTTCGAAGTTGACAAGCCCGAAACCCATGCGCACGAAGAAGTAATGGCTAAGATCGATCTTCCACTCCGCGAAGTCGGCCGTGCTATACAGGGGATGTCTATTTTGCACCTGCGTATTGCCAGGGGACGCATCTGCGATTGACATGGAGGAGCGGTGGAGGCGCGAGGAAACGTTGCAAGCACTAGTAAGCACAAGGGCAGAGAGATTTGCAGCGTGGTTGAAGAGACGGAGGGTTGATCATAAACGACCTCTGAATGACGATAAGTGCGATTACCCAATCCAGGACGGCGTGATAATTCTTGATTCCGACACATACGAACCCGAACATTTGAAAGCAACCAAGCACGACTCCTAATGTTGTTATGCCCTTTGATGCTCCCGCCGATGATGTTGGGATGGAGTGCGCTCTTTGCGAGATGTCCGATGCGCGAAGTTGAGGTAGATCCTAAGGGAGGAGTATCAACAGGTGATGGAGCGTAACCTAACTTATTTGGTGCAAGGCGAGGTCGACCCTCTTGGCGACTAAAACCTCTTTTCTTCTTTTTCCTCTTTCCAAGTATATTCCGTACATTTGAACATCTTCCTTGTACTGTGGAAGCCGAGTTCAAGGTTTTCTTCTTCTATTTGATTGTTTGAATAAAGGTTTTTTTTTTTTTTTTAACCTTTTGTCAAGATCGAATCGAACCTTCTCAGCGCAAGGGTGCGCCTTCACACGTAATTCTTTGTGATAAAAGAAATAATACCATAATGGAATACCTACGGACCTGTGTTCCCGATGCAAGATCTTCCTGGCCTTGCTGGGGTGAGTGGCTCAAAGCTTCTTCCCTCAACTCTTTTCAGTATGTTTTTTTTTTTTTTTTTTGCTTAGGGTTTCTTTCCTGACCTGCTCTAGTGGGTTGATTTAGGCTGGACTTTATGTCTTTAGGGGTAAGGAGGTTCTCAGATGGAAATAACACTTCAATTAATTTGAAAATCGAAAATTGAAATCCTAATTATGAATGCAAGTATTGCAATCATTCTCTAGAGGAATTACAAATATGATGTGAAATTGTAAAGGGAAACACGCCGGAGGAAGTAGACAATGGCGTCTTAAAGTGTGTAGGATCCGGAAAGTGATAGCACAACGTCTTAAGTACGGTAGGGTTTGAGCCACCGCGAGTGAATTGTTACGCCTTCTAGCTTGTCGGCGTTGATGAGTTTGCGGTGAGCCGCCTAGGATGACATCTGCTACCGTGTATGGTTCATCCTCCTTCTCGGGTGGCTGAATCAGGTGAGGTAGCCATTCTCACCGTAATGCTTCCGACCTTGAATGCGGTTGTCTTCGTTACTAGGTCCCAAATTCCAAACGGGTTTGGGCGTGTAGACATCGGGGTCTTGGTTTTGTCGTCTTTGATCGAGACAGCTTCTAGACTCCTGATAAACTTTTGAAGGGGCCGGCCTCCCATTCGCATCTCTTAGCCAAGGTCGGTTTTTGGCTAGAGCCGAGTCCCAAGACTTGTCGAATGAGGGGCGGTAGGTTGTAAAGAGGGTTGCGTGATGAGACTTACTTGAGATCGGAACCTTTCAATGTATCTTGTGAGGCTCTCTCCAGGAAGTTGTGTCACATTGGAAAGTTCTTTGGTGCGGCAAATGACGGTCATCGGGAGGTCCGAAGGCGTGTTGAGATTCTTTCGTATCGAAACCGGTAGAGGACAGACTTCTAGTATTGCTTTGTTGTCATGCATCCAAGAGCGTCCTAGGATCATGTCGTAGTTGGGATGATCTTTGACTATGTAGAACTTTGTTTGTGTCGATGCATCACCCAATTTGACTTCAAGATCGATGTATCCATATGCATCTCTGAGTTCTCCTTCTGAATCTTTAACCACAGTTGGGTGACGAGTAGCTTCTTGCTTTAAAATCTTTGCTGCTCTCAAGGTCTTGACAGTAATGATGTTAAATTCGGAAGTCGTATCAATCAACGCGCTATCGAACTCAACGTCTCTCAAACGAGTGACAGTTAGGAGTCCCCAGTTTCCTTTGCTCGCGTCCTTCAGGAAAGACTTGGGTTCCGGATCGCTTCGGATACAAACGCCGCACGAAACAACGCGGTTGAGGGCCGTAAATATGTCTTGACGCTGTCCTTTGGAGAAATACAAGATTTCACACAAGTGCTCCGTCATAGATTGTACAGTCTTGCGAACAGAATCCTCGGAAATCATGTAGTTCCTGATAGGAAGAGGGTCTCTATGAACACCTTCGTTTCCAAGATGGAGTTCTCCTGTCTCTATCTTTTCCCTGAATATTTGTTTCAACCTGTTACAATCTTTGGTTGGATGATGGACAAATCTATGGTAGCAACAATATTTGGGATCCTCCATGTCTTTCTCAATTGGAGGACGTCTGATAGGAGGCAGCTTGATGGCATCGTCTTGGATCCACGCTTCCAAGAGTTCTATCACTTCATTCATGGGGAAAGGAAAACCTATATCTTCAGTGTATTATGCAGGAGTTTTGTCCGCTCCTTTCTGAGATGAAGTCTTGTGTGCCGGGGATGCCCGCTTGGTTTGTTGTTCCGTCGCTGAAGCTTTCCTTTTTTCTCGTCCGCCCACTACACTCACAGATGGACCAGTGTTGTATTGCTTGTTCGTGAGACGCCTGCTTCCTCGACTTTCACGTGAATCTTCACTTGAACAACTCGGTTCTTTCTAGCAATCTTTGGTGCGATTGTTCCGAACGTTTGGCAGCTTCATGGAGTTCAGAGAACATTTGAAAGCCCATATTCTCTAATAGAGCGCGGTATATGGGTATCATCCCATTGATGCACAACTCCACCAATTGTCGTTCGGTGACGTTCGGGTCGTGACAGTCTAGCGCTTGGGTTCTGAACCTTTTAACAAAGTCGTTAGGATGCTCGTTGTTCCGCTGAAGAATTTTTCCCAGATCTGAAAAGGTGATTTGTTCAGACACGAAGAAATACTTTCTGTAGAAAGCACTGACCATCTCGCTCCAATTGGATATGCTGTTAGGCGCGACGTTGTTGTACTGTGTACGCCCTCCCGTAAGTGACTTTGAGAATTCTTTTATGCGTAGAACATGATTGTATTCATGTTCCCCCAAGGATTCCAAGAATCGAGAGACGTGTTCACGAGTATTTCCAGTACCGTCGTAGAGGGAGAACTGGGGAGAGGTGTAACCTCTTGGGAGAGGAATTCGTTGCACATCTTGATGGTCTTATCCGTTTGAGTCTTAGCAAGAATCTCCTGCTTCTCCATCAAGTCTGCAATGGTAATGGGCGGTGGTCCTCCTCTCGTTCCTCCGGCTCCTCGTCCTGATGAAGGAGTGAAAGTTGTTGCTCTGGTGACCACTGGTGGTGTTACACTTGAGGAGATGCCGGGATTCGCGGCTGCTCTGGCTCTAGTGATGGGAGGCGTTACACCTACTGGAATGTCTCCTGCTCCGCTAGCGTTGGGGATAGAAGTGACGGCTCCACGAGACGTATTGACCACGGTAGCTCCACTGGCAGGTACATCGACACCGGGAGTGTAATCCGTACTAGCTCCATCAGGATTGATTGCCGATCCGCACTCCGAGTTCTACCATCTTGAAATGAAATGCTGATTGAATTGATTCTAAGATCTACCCTTTTGAAATTGATAAAATTGGATCGGATTTCGAAGAAATTGACTTTACAACCGAGAGATTAACCTCCCACTGTGGTCGCCAATTGTTTATGGGTGAAAACTATTTCTGCCGGTTTTGGTAATTTGGGGTGTGTGGATGAGAAATGAGTCTAAACCTTAAACAAATGCACTACACGGAGTGCTTGTAGATTCGAGAAATCAATCAGTGCAAATCCGCCTAAACCAAGAAATGGCCGTTCTGGATTTGTTTTGGTCACAAAGTGAAGGAGATGGGGTTGATCTTAGGGAGGGAAGCGAAGAAGGTGTTGAGATTGTGAAGGTGTTGGCTATGTATGACTTTTATCGTAAAGTCGAATCGGCTTGCGGGATGTAAGCTATCAGTCCCGGTGTTTGAATACGATGGTATCAACACTTGCTTCTGTTGTCTGGACTTGTTCTTTCTTGTTGATGGAAATAGGGAGGAGAACCTATTTATACAAGTCATTTGAGCCTTATTTACGTCTCTCGTGGGAAGTGGAGGAAGTGGATTGATGGAGTAGTGGAGTTGTGTGTTGGTGTTACACGACCAGTCTTGCCCACTTCTCCTGTCATCTCTAACCGTCCATGACTTCCTGACACGTTCTTGTGATGGCGCGTTGCACGCTGCACGCTGTAAACCGCCAGACCAATACCCAAGTATGTATCCCCAGTTTGTGACATGATTGATGTCTCGAGTGTGTGGATCGTGGGACCCTGAAGTTGCATGTAATGCTAGATTAAATAACTAAGTTATTTAGGAAGTCGATACTTGTGAAGTATCGTGTGTATTCTATGTGTCTTCGCATCATGGTGTGGTAGAGTGACGGTGGTGATCACTATTACGCCTCACCGACCAATTAACTCCGACTGTGGTTGTATAACCAAGCCGGTGAAGTTGGACGGACTAGATGATCTTTGAGACACTCATCTGCGACCGTTGATGGAATTAGGGTTTTGAAGAGGTGCGCAAGCATCACTCTTCATGCTTGGTCGAAACCAAGCATGGGAGGTGTTTTGGAAAGGACCGGCCGGGCATTCGTGTAGACAGCATGCCGTTGTACACGTCCGTACCTCACTGTCCCATGAAGGTGCGATCTAGGCCACTCAATTTGACCGGCAAATAGGAGCGGTTGAGATCGATTTGCAACAGAAATCTGGTGCCGTAAAAGCCGCACATCATGCCCACTTCGGGCGCGCGTTCCAAGATGACCAATCTTGGTCGGTCTTGGCCGATTAGTCTGGCGTGTAGGTGGTAGGCTGGTGTTCACGCCTATACCGATCGTCCCATGAAAACGTGATCTAAGCCACTCAAATCATCCGGCGAAGTACAGTGGTCGAGATTAGTTTGCAATCGGGAAGTGTGACCACGCTAGTTTGGGCGGACGATTTGGGATAACCAGGCATGGTATGCCTTGGCCGATCAGGTGAGGGGATAGATGGGTCCACGGTGGTCATGTTGGTATGACCGGACCGCTAATCTAATCTTGGACCCTCCATTCGTGTCTGGAGAAGATGGACGCTCGTGATGCTCAAAACCCTAATTTTGGGTTTCACGGCCGTGCATCATGCTCTATTCGGGCGTATTTAATCGAGATGACCAACCATGGTTGGTCCTGACCGATCGTTCAGGTATGTAGGCGGGCCCACGGTGATTGTGTTGACATGCTCTGGGCCCTTTGAATCTACATCTACACCCTCCATCTATACCCGCGAAGATGGATGGTTGAGACTGCTTTGCGACACATGTAATGTGCCGCAAACCCTAATTTAGGGTTTTCCGTCCATACCGCTCTCCGGTTTGGACGTTTTGGAAAGCTATGCCGATCTTTTTGGGGAGGCCGACCATGCGGGGCCCGCGTTGGTTCTGGGCAGCGAATATTCCATACCGCTTGGGGTTATGGAATTGATCCGGGCCATCCAATCATCTTTGGTGAAGTTGGATGATCGTGATCATTTCCTGCATCGATACGGACAGTCCGGATGCTCAATCGGGCTAGTATAACACACCGAGAGTTGCTCAATCGGGCTAGTATAACACACCGAGAGTTGCGGCACTGTACGTGTATTTCGTACATGCTTTCATTATAATGCTTGAGATTCGTGTTGCTCTGTGAGAGTAACACTCAATCGTCATGCCGCACCGATAATAGAGTACAGGAAATACAAGGTCAAGTTACGCATTAATTAATAATGTCGTAAATTCACAGGTATATGGGATTGTTGCTACATGCTCCAACCTGGATGAATTTCGTGTATTTAATTCACAGAATGGGATTGTTGTCACATGCTCCATTCTAGGTGAATTAGTAAAGTGAAGAAGTATCCAACACTTATTAATGGCCTTATCTTTTACAAGATGTTAGCGCATAATTTTCTGGCTTTTATAATTTTAACCTTAAATGAAAATCCACCATCAACATCTACGTTCATATCTGTTTTGCGTTTCTTGTTCATCATTTTCTTCTCGTCTTTCTCTGCGATCTTCTCTTTCATTTCTTTCATGAATTCGCACACCATTATATTTCTCATTTTCTCCTCTTTGCCGCCTTTCAGTTCTCCTTTGTACTCTATCATATTCTTCATTGATATTACCATTATTGCAATTTTGTTCACGCCTTCTTTCTCGATTATCATGATTGTTCTGGCGAATTGCCTCTTGCAGCTCCCGTTCTTCCACTTCTGCTCTCAATCTTTCCCTCTCGCAAGCTAGACGTGCTTTTTCAACGTAGTGTCTTTCAATTTCTTCTTCAATCATTTGTCGGTTTCTTTGAACTTCTCTCTCATGTAATATTCTCCTTCCTTCTTCCTGATTTTCTTCGCCATCTTGATTATTTCGCCCCTGACGTTGTCTATTTCCCCGATTTCTATCGTTTTGCCCATTTTGAAGAGTTTCAGCACGTTGGATATAACGATCTTCCATTATTTCTCTTCCTTCGCGACGTTTTTCGTCTGGATTTTGTATTCCCTCTCGAGTTTCTTCATTAGCATTTTCTATAGGCAAATTTTGTCTTATTTATTCTCTAACTAATCTTGAACTTAACCTTCTATTTTGTAATCTCATGTTTTCCATCCTCAACTCATGATTTTTCCTTGTCAGATTTGCACGTTCTTCTGCTTCTAATCGCCTTTCTTCATGTATTGTTTGCCTCAATGCCTCTAACGCTGCAATCTCTTCATTTCCATGAACTATTCCTCCAATTACTTCTTGGTCTCTCTCTTCTCGTCCATTGCTTCCTAATTGCTGCTCTTCTCCCATTTCATCCACAGAATCTGATCGCCAAGTATGTACACTCACTCTGTCATAATCCACAGTTATATTTTGTATTGGTGTACGGTTGAACTTGATTTTCTCCATTGTTCCTTGTGTTCATTCTTGAAGATTCCTCCATTTCGTCTCTCCCTTATCCAGCAAGTCTCTTACTCCTGCTAACAGTTGTTGGTTGTTTTGATGCACGTCTTCTTCTAGCCATTTTTCAATCTTAGTGAATTGTTGAAAATTATATGAAATTCCTTTCCTATTACTCCAAATTCTTTCAAATCACAATATCAATCTTCAATCAATCCCTGTTTCTAGCGCCATATGTAGTTGCAGGAAATCCCACACTACACCCCTCACAAGAATTCATACAATCAAGTCATTTTAAGATGAACAATCATAATCTTTATCGATTAATCTCACAAATGTTACAAGATAAAAAGGAACTAAACTAAAGAATTAACAACCGCTCTGAACTTTCTCTCTCCTAATGACTTGCTCAACACTCGAAAAAGATCTCCCCCTTTCTTAAGCCTATTCGGCTCTTTATATAGGACATTACATAGTGGATGACAGCTAAGCTGTCCTTTATTTCCGGATATGACTTGCGACACTCTCACGAGTATTCAAATGTTAAATCTCGCAACACTCCTAAATCTTGCTAGGTCTTCACATCTTTCTCGTGTTCAGGCTGTCGTCATCCGTTGCGTCATTTTTATTACCAATCTGCGATATCTTCGCAGTGTGCTTTATAACAATTTCGCAAGGATACTGATGTTGCGATATTCTGACACACTACACCCCTCACAAGAATTCACACAATCAAGTCATTTTAAGATGAACAATCATAATCTTTATTGATTAATCTCACAAATGTTACAAGATGAAAAGGAACTAAACTAAAGAATTAACAACCGCTCTGAACTTTCTCTCTCCTAATGACTTGCTCAACACTCGAAAAAGATCTCTGCCCTTCTTAAGCCTATTCGGCTCTTTATATAGGACATTACATAGTGGATGACAGCTAAGCTGTCATTTATTTTAGGATCTGACTTGCGACACTCTCGCAAGTATTCAAATGTTAAATCTCGCAACACTCCTAAATCTCGCTAGGTCTTCACATCTTTCTCGTGTTCAATTTCGTCATCCGTTGCGTCATTTTTATTACCAATCTGCGATATCTTCGCAGTGTGTCGTTCAAGGATTTCGCAAGGATATTGATGTTGCGATATTCTGATCCTACATCTTGCCTCTTCTCATGTCTTCTCTGCGAAGGAGAGAATATCATGAGAACTAATACTTAAATGTCGCAGCTGTTCATTTCTTTCCCTAAATTTTCTGCCGACAGGATTCCATGAATTAAGCATAACCGTTTACACGTGTTAAATATTCCCCTATTCACCGGCACATTAAATGCTAACCGATCATCATCTTTTGTCTATTTAAGAAGAGATCCATCATAAGAATATTTTCTTTCTTTTACTTCGTCTTCTTCATCTCTACATTCTTTGTGAATTTTCTTTTTGTCGTCTGCAACTTTTTACTACTATTCATCTTTCCATAAATCTTCTCCATCTTTCTGCTACTGTTCCTATGGAGCCATCAAGGTTTGTTGATTTTGCTGAAACTGATCTTCTTAGGATTGATCTCTTCTACTGAAATTGTTTTATTTGATATTGTTCATCTTTGAATAATTCCCATGTTGTTTCTGTTTCAGCAAAAACACTTCTAGCACCAAGTTCACAATCCAAAACCCTAACGTTCCCAAGATTTCGCAGCAAAAAATCGTTGTGAAAAAAAGAAAGCCTGCGAATAGCAACGTATTAAGAAACACTTATTCTTTTAATAACAATATTGTAGCCTATGTTTCTTATTTGACTTGTGATTCGCAAGGTGATGGGAATGTCGATAGGCCTCCCAAAAGACCTCGCCATCCTAAGAATGTTGAAACTTCTGTTCCATTTCCTCTGTTTAAGCTTTCAACACCTCCTGCGATATCTTCGCAAACTGAATCCCATCTTCTTATTTGCGAAAATGTCGCTGCAGACTTCTCCCCTGTAACTAACCTTTCCATTAATGAAATTCCTCGTGATAATCCTGCTGCGAATGAACCCTTCTCTTCTTCTGCTGTCAATGCCTCTTCTCTGAACACTGCCTCAGCCCCAATCATTAACCTTCATCAAATTTCATCTTCAGATGACGCATCTATGGCGAAAGATGATTCAACTCTCCCAACTTCTGCCATTCTCACTTGTTCATCCGAATCTTCCCCTTTTACTAAAGAAAATCTGGAAGGGATGGATATCGCTTTCAAGGTTTTATCAGATATTCTGGATGATGTCAAGAAAGTTTCTATTGATCCTATCAAATCTGGTGTCTGCGAAATTTTAGGTAAATATTTTAGCTCTGACAGAATGGCTTCGCAGACATCCTTAGAAAAGGAAATTGAAACTTTGAAGCATAACCTCCAGGCCATGACCTTGAAATGTGACACTCTTCATTTTGAAAATCAAAAGCTTCAGAATATTTCACTGGATCGTGACAATCTTCGCAAGAACAATGAGGAACTAAAAGGTATAAAAATATTTATTTATTTATTATTATTTTTTAAATCCCTTGTTCGCCCTTTAAGCTCTAAGCCAGAAACGAAAAATGTAGATATATCAGTTTGAATCCATCGCCGAAGAAGCCCGAATGGATAGAGATGCTTGGATGGATCAATATAACCAATTAGATAATCTTCATACGTACTCTGTTGATCAAATAGATAATCTTACCAAGGAGAATGCTCAATTAGTCCAGAAGCAAAACTTATTAAGTAGTGAATTATCTCGCCTCTCTTACTTTTTGACTAAAGCTAATCTGGAGTTGGAAACTTTATAAGATGAGAATAAAACTCTATCTCAAGAGAAGCGAATCCTTTTAAATAAGGTGACGATCTCTTCGCAAGAACTTAACATTTTCCAAAAAGTATGTAATGATCAAGAACGATCCCTCTGCTCATTGAGAAATAAACTCAAAGAAGTAATGTAATCATCTTATCTTTGAGAGAGATAAACTTATTCATGGTAGAATAACTCTAAGCATAAAGGCAAGTCAACTCAAAGATCAATACTCCAAGCTAGAAGAATCCTACACTTCTCTTGCGAAGGAAAACACTTTACTCATTTCTGATGAAAAGAGTTTGCGATCTCGACTGAAATGTTTGGTTGGAGATAAGTTTGACAATGCCATGGACCACTTGGAAAATAGTTGCTTGGCTTTAACTCAATATCTTATCTCGCAAAAGGAAGGTAGTCATAACATTTGACTGCCGCAACCATTTTTTCTTTGCTAAATCTTTTTATTATGTCTTCCTTGCGAATCCTTCACCTGAATGATTTTCTTTGTTCTTTGTTTTTGTAGAATCTGAGAAAGATCTTCGCTCCTCTCTTTCTACTTTGGAATCTAACTATGCCAAGGTTCACAAAGAAAATGCATTACTTTCCTCTACTCTTGCTCGTTCTCGCGATCGGGCAGAAAGAAGATTTGATTATCTCGCTTATTCCAAAGATATCCAAAGTATGAATCACCAGAAGGCACTTCTTCGCCAAGTTCATCTCAGGGCTGAAGTTCTTGTGAATGATATCTTATTGTCCAAATCTTTCCCCCGTATCCGTCGAACCTTTGGAAGTAGATGATGATGAAGTTCCTGGTTCTCCTGATAGTGATTATCATTATGAAAGTGGCGAAGATTTCACAAATGAAGAGGAGGTTCCTCCTAATGATGAAATTGTCGATAATAATCCAGATGAAGAAGAAGTTGGAATAAACCAGAATGAAGAAAGGATCGCGAAGTTTGAAAAAGCCAAATAAATCGAGAAAAACTGGTGAGAGTGATAAAATTAGTGAAGGACGTCCATTATCTCCGTCTGGCGAAAAAGTCGATGTTGAGGCTTGAACTTCTTTTGTAATTTTATTTCTTTGGACTACTTCATCTGTATAACTTTTTGCATATGGTACACTTCAGTCATCTTTGAGATGCATTTACTCTTTTATTATTGTGTTTACTAGCGAGAAAGATAATGTTCATTGTTTAATAATTCCCATACTGCCTCTCATTATCTTTCTTGCGATGGATGACCTGCATAAATAATAGTTAGTTCTTATAAATCTTTTTTTTTTCTCTTATGTGGTCTTATTTTGCCTTCCTAGTTAAAGGTTTTATTGCGCCACCTCTTGTCATTGCGACAAAATCGTAGGACGTCTTTGCATTTGCATGCAAAAACCCATTGATCTTGCCTTAACTCTTTCTTTGAAATTTTTGTTGCAACAATATGACAGGCCTAAAAATTCTTGCGAAAATGAAGCCCCATGACATTGCCGTCCTGCGACGAAATTGCAGGACGTCCTTACACTTTCATTTACTGACCCATTGATCTCGTCTTATCTTTGTCTTTTGTATTATTGCCTCTTCAGGATTGTCGCACAAATATGACAAGCCTAAATTTTCTTGCGAAAATAAAGCCTCATGACATTTGCGTCTTAAGACACTTTTCAGCTCCCTAATGGAGGGTGCCGCTCTTATCTTCCCCCTGGTTGCCCCTTCAAGGAGGCGTACCTCTACCATACAAGGTTGGCTCCTCCCATCCGGTCTTAACAACACCCAGTTGTTTTCGCAACCTCTTATCCCTTTTGCCTATAGGGCTTATGGTTACGAGACTGCACCCTAAGTGGAGTTTTCTTCGGCCGAGTGCAAAGATAAGCCAAGACTTGCCAAGAATGGCCGAGACACTTCAAATGCCCGAGGCACTCTTGGCTCAACCGTGTACCTCGGCGCCTTGATCGAATCTTCGACTCCTTAGAAGAGAACCTCAGTCGTCCAACCTGAGTCATAAGCTTAGGTTGAAAATCCGAGGTACCTCTCCTGGATGGGCTTTATTGACCCCAAATCTCCATGACTCAGGTTCCAGGGGCGGTGTAACCTTTTCCCTGAGCCATGTCAACATGTACCCCCTTTTATGACGTACTTTAGGTCTTACATTTGCCTCTTGCGAAATTTTGATTTCGTGAACTAGGGTGTACGCCATAGCAGGTTCGCCCCTTTCTAAAATGTGCGAAATTCTCGCATGTTCTTTCTTTGTTTTGTATAATCTCGCAATAATTCTTTCACAAGATTTTCATATAAATTCATTTTGCTTCAATCATACATCATTTCACAGTTTAATCTTTCTCCACAATCTTTTACGGGTAATATCTCTTCAAGTATAACCTGTTCCATGGTCTATCGAGTCTGTGGCCCACATCTTTACCCTCAGGGTCCATCAATCTATATGCCATTGTTCCAACTATATCCTAAATGATATAAGGTCCATCCCATTTTTTCGCAAGTTTTCCCCCACTTTCTCGCTGATATATCGGTGTTTCTCGCAGCACCAAGTCACCTGGTTGAAATTCGCGTGTTTTAACACGTTTATTATATTCTCGGGCTAATCTTCGCTGGTAATTTTCCATATTTTTGTAGAGCTCTTTCTCTTTTTTCTTCTAATTCATCTAGCTTGGTTAAAATAATACCCGCACTAAGATTTTTCTCCCAAGCTTCTCTCTTTGTTGTTGGAATAATAACTTCTGTTGGTAGCACAACCTCAACTCCATATGTTAAACAAAAAGGTGACATTCCCGTAGCTTCTATCCTGGTTGTGTTGTAAGCCCATACTGCATTATGTACCTGTTCACACCATGCTCTATTATGCCCTTCTAATTTCTTCTTCAATATATCTGCGATTGTCTTATTTGTTGTTTCTGCCTGTCCGTTGGCCTGAGGGTATAAAGGAGTTGACTTCGCACACTTTATCTTAAATGCATTAAGTAACAGTTCTATATTCTGTCCCTCAAACTGTTTCCCATTATCAGATACCAATTGTGCGGGGATTCCAAATCTGTATATAATATTCTCAAATATGTATGTAAAAATATCTTTGTCGCGAATGTGTTGTACTGCCTTTACTTCTGCCCATTTTGTGAAATAGTCTGTAGCAACAATCAGATATCTTCTTTGCCCAGACCCCGGTAAGAATGGTCCCACAATATCTGAACCTCATTTTCCAAAAGGCCATACACTTGTTGAAGACGTTAATGGTGCTCCAGGTGCATGTATTTTCTTTCCGTGCCTTTGGAAATCTTCGCAACGCCTTGACATTAGTTTCACATCTTCATGCATATATGGCCAATAATAACCTTGCATCTTCGCTTTGTATTCCAAAGATCTTCCGCCGCTGTGATTGCCAGCATCCCCACTATGTAACATCTTTAACACTTCTTCTCATTCTTTTCGTGTTAAGCATCTTAGTGAAGGTCCGTTAAAGGATCTCCGGTACAGTATCCCATCCCTTAGTTCATAATTTGTCGCACGGCTTTTTAATTTGTGCGCCTCCAATCTATTCCTTGGTGTTTCTCCTCTCATCAGGTATGCATGAAGTTCTGCTCTCCAATCTTCGATATTAGGTGTTTGTTCTCCATCTTCTATTATCATTACATCTACCTCTTCTTCTTCTTCTATATTGATTGATGGTGATAAAAGTGTCTGTATCTTTATACATCTCGCAGTTGGGTCTGTCATCATACTTAAGATAAAAGCAAAAGCATCTCATGAGTCTATTATCTCTTCTTGATATGTGTCTCCATTTAATTCTTGGGATTCTCGTGACAATTCCTCAACAAGTTTTCTGTATTTCTTCATGGATGATTCATTTGTAGTGTATTCTCCTTTTATTTGATGAATGACCAATTGCGAATCACTGGTGATTCTCACATTTTCCAACTTCATTTCTATTGCGAACTTCAGGGCATGTATCACAACCTCATATTCTGTCTCATTATTGGTGGATGCAAACTCCAATCTGAAGGAAAAAGCCATTTTGTTGCCCTCTGGCGAAATCAAAACAATTCCACCTCCGTTACCTTCCCCATTTGATGATCCATCCACCAATATTTCCCATCTATTTGGTTCTGTTAATAGATCTCTTGGGTTTCCATGTTCTTCTTCTACATCCATCATTTCTTCCACAACTTCATCATCTTCTAAAGGAAATTCTGCTAAGAAGTCTGCAACAAATTGCGATTTGGGTGAAGATAATATTTCATATTTGATTTTGAAATGTCCTATTTGTGCATTCCATCTCTTAACTCTGCCCGATCTTTTTGAATTTTTCATTACTGATTCGATTGGTATTTTTGTCAGTACCCTTATTTCATGTGCCTGAAAGTATATTCGAAGTTTAAATGCTGCATAAACTAATGCCAAAATTAGTTTTTCAATCTTTGAATAATTTTTCTCTGCAGCATTGAAAGTTTTGCTGATGTAATAGATTGGTTTTTCAACTCATGCGTCTACTCGTAATAACACGGCACTTAACGCATGCGAAGTTGTCGCAAGATAGATTAATAATTCTTCTCCTGGTTCTGCTTTTTGCGAAATAGATATATTCGTCTGATGTTCTTTTATTCCTTGAAAAGCTTTCTCGTATTCGTCTGTCCATCTAAACTTCTCCCCTTTTTTGAGTATATTGAAAAAATATTTACATTTGTCTGATGATCGCGAAATGAACCTTCCCAGCGAAGCTAAGAGCCCATTTAACTTCTGTACATCTTTTCCGTATTTGGTGTTGGCATGTCACGAACCGCTTGCACTTTCTCCGGATCAACTTGTATTCCTTCTTTGGATACGATGTAACCTAAAAATTTTCCGATGCAACCCCAAAGATACACTTTTCTCGGATTTACTTTGATTTTAAAATGTCTCATTTGTTCAAAAATTTCCCTCAGATCTTGGACATGATTTTTTGCTTCTTTAATTTTTATTAACATATCATCCACATACACTTCCAATGTTTTGTGTATCCATTTCGCAAAAACCTTTTCTACCATCCTCTGGTATGTTGCTCCAGCATTTCGCAAACCAAATGGCATTTTTGTATAACAGTATAATCCTCTTGGAGCGAAAAAAGCAGTATGCTCATGATCTTCTTCAGGGAGAGGGATTTGATTGTAGCCTTTATATCCGTCTAAAGAAGATATTCTATCATTTCCTGCTGCTGATTCAACCATTTGTGGAATATCTGGTAACGGGAAACTATCCTTCGGACAGGCTTTATTTAAATCAGTAAAATCTATTCAAATTCTTATCCCCTTTTTCTTCTTTGGAACCACAACCATGTTTGTTATCCACTCCGGATATTTTGCTTGTCTTATGATTCCTGCATCAAGCATTTTCTGCAACTCTTCTTCTATTTGAGGATGATATGTTGTTGCGATTTTTCTGATTATTTGTTTGAATGGCCTCGCATTTTTGTCAATCTCCAACCTATGACACGCCACAGACGGGTCTATTCCAGGCATATCGTCCATGTTCCACGCGAAAATATCCTTAAATTCTCGCAACAGACCAATAGTTCTTTCTTCTTCATCTGCCTCCATCTAGCTTAGTCCCAATTTTTAGTATTTTGGGTTCTTCTTCGGTTCCAACATTCACTTCCTTTGTTGGTTCCGCCGCAGTGTAGCTAGTCTTTGGTTCTCCCATAGGAGTGGGTCCTTTTATCTCCTTCGTAGGCTCAGTTTCTTCTCCCGAAATTTCGCTGGGTATTCCTTTTCCTTCCTATGCTCTTATCATATAAGCTCTAAATTCTTTTTCTTTCTTTGCCTCCTTCGCCATTTTCCGGCAATTTTTTCGCTTCTTTGCACGTCCTTCATACTGTTTCACTTCAATTTGATAACATAATCTCGCTTTATCAGCTTCCCCTCTAATTTCACCAATCCCACCTGGGATAGGAAATTTGATGCATTGATGTAATGTTGATGCTACAGCTTTAATCGCATGTATCCATGACCTTCCCAACAACATGTTGTACGGTGATTCCATATCCACTACGCATAGTGCCACTTGTGTTTCAATTTCTCCCAGCGAAATTCGCACCTCTATTTCTCCTTTTGGTTTTGTTGTAGATTTGCCAAAGCCATGAATATAATAAGTTGAAGGAGACATCTCTTCATCTTTGTATCCCATTCCTTTGTATGCATGGTAAAATATTATATCCGCCGAACTCCCCGTATCAACTAGAGTTATGTTTACCGCCCATTCTTCTATAGTTTTTGCTGATTTTTCCTTTTCTTTCCGTGTGGTTACCGTGATTACCAAAGGAGATGTGTGGTTTAAATTTTCTCTTGGTATCTCTACTGCTGTGAATGTAATCTTCTGTTTTTCCCAATCTTTCAAGGGTGATGCCTTCTCCATTGTCATGATTTTTTTTCCTTCAAAATCTCGTTTATGTATTCTCCCTCTGATATTTTCATGGAATTCATTAATCATTGTTTTTGTAATTAAACTACACTCCAACTTTCTATTACATTCCTTGATTTTGATTTTCTATACTTTAACTGATTTATCAACTTGTTTCATCGTCTTCTTGATTTGAACAATCTTAATAACAGTCTCCAATCTTTAATCTTCAATCCCTGTTTCTAGCGCCAAAATGTAGTTGCAGGAAATCCCACAACACACCCCATGTAATATTTTCTAGATCTAAATCTATTTCATAATCCAAATAAAGATTAAAGTGCTAAAATTGTAAAGATGGACACAAGGATTTTTTACATGGTTCGATCAATGTGATCTACATCCATGGTTCTTCACTATGATTGTTGAATTTACATAAGTATTACATTTAGAATCTCCATTAATGGATATTTTGTAGAGCTCTAGATCTAGTTTTAGGGGAAGAAGATGATAAAGAAAATAAACTCTCTCTCCCTACAAAAATGTATCTCTCTAGTTTACAAAAATATCTATCCTCCTTTTCTCTCTCATGCTCTTCTCTTTATATATGTGTTTACATAGTGGATGACAGCTCACATACATCTCATATTCTCGCAAGCTCTTGCTACCTTCTCACAGGCTCTTGATAATTTCGCAAGCTAGGGAAATGAATGCATCTCGCACACTAAGAAAATATGTTGTTGCGAGATTCTTCTCCTACATTTTGCCTCTTTTTCCTTGAATATTGCTTGAAGAGCGATCTTTAAGGAAAAATCCATTCTGTTGTAGTTGTTGGAGGAACGAGCGAAAGAATATTGGACTTGAAAAGTACGTACTTGCCTCTTTTCTTTTGCGAAGTTCCGAAGCTTTGCGAAAGAAATAAGAAGTATCAACCCTTGAAGTATAAAAAGTATGAAGTACCCTTAAAGTATAAGAAGTATGAAGTATCCTTGAAGAAGTATAAGAAGTACTCAATCTTCGAAATATAAGAAGTATTCGTCCTTGAATGCGAATAAGAAGTATTGCGAAATTATTACTCCACGTTCTCTGCCTCATGCAATGCTGTAATAAAAATAAGAATTTAGGTTAGTATTCAACATTTCTTTTATCAAAAAATTTCATTTAATTGCTAGTTCAAATCGTTTTTCTTTGTTTGGATTTCCTTTGTATAATTTGTTTCGTCTCATCCGATAAACATCTTTCATGGAAATGATCCTAATGAGGTCTTATGCAGCCTGTTGATGGAAGGTCTTACTAGCCTGTTGATGGAAGGTCTTATTTTGCCTCCTACTACTCTCCATGTTAGATATCATTCTCATTTGAGACAAAGCAAATATTGAAGGGAAATATATAAATTGATCCGCGAGATTTTTCTTGAATCCTTGTAATCGTGAAATCTTTGTAATTGTGCAATTGTATCGCGTTGTATTAAATATCAACAGAGTACATATGAAGATTATCTAATTGGTTATATTGATCCATCCAAGCATCTCTATCCATTCGGGCTTCTTCGGCGACGGATTCAAACTGATATATCTCCATTTTTCGTTTCTGGTTTAGAGCTTAAAGGGCGAACAAGGGAGTTAGAAAAAAAAAAAAATTTATACCTTTTAGTTCCTCATTCTTCTTGCGAAGATTGTCACGATCCAGTGAAATATTCTGAAGCTTTTGATTTTCAAAATGAAGAGTGTCACATTTCAAGGTCATGGCATGGAGGTTATTCTTCAAAGTTTCAATTTCCTTTTCTAAGGATGTCTGATAAGCCATTCATCGAGCTAAAATATTTACTTAAAATTTCGCAGACACCGGATTTGATAGGATCAATAGAAACTTTATTGACATCATCCAGAATATCTGATAAAAACTTGAAAGCGATATCCATCCCTTCCAGATTTTCTTTGGTAAAAGGGGAAGATTCGGATGAAGAAGTGAGAATGGCAGAAGTTGGGAGAGTTGAATCATCTTTCGCCATAGATGCGTCATCTGAAGATGAAATTTTATGAAGGTTAATGATTGGGGCTGAGGCAGTGTTCAGAGAAGAGGCATTGACAGCAGAAGAAGAGAAGGGTTCATTCGCAATAGGATTATCACGAGGAATTTCATTAATGGAAAGGTTAGTTACAGGGGAGAAGTCTGCAGCGACATTTTCGCAAATAAGAAGAGGGGATTCAGTTTGTGAAGATATCACAGGAGGTGTTGAAAGCTTAAACAGAGGAAATGGAACACAAGTTTCAACATTCTTAGGATGGTGAGGTCTTTTGGGAGGCCTATCGACATTCCCATCACCCTGCGAATCACAAGTCAAATAAGAAACAGAGGCAACAATATTGTTATTAAAAGAATAAGTGTTTCTTAATACCTTGCTATTCGCAGGATTTCTTTTGTTCACAACGATTTTTTGCTGTGAAATCTTGGGAACGTTAGGGTTTTGGATTGTGAACTTGGTGCTAGAAGTGTTTTTGCTGAAACAGAAACAACATGGGAATTATTCAAAGATGAACAATATCAAATAAAACAATTTCAGTAGAAGAGATCAATCCTAAGAAGATCGGCCAAAGCAAAATCAACAAACCTTGATGGCTCCATAGAACAAGAGAGAGAAAGATGGAGAAGATTTATGGAAAGATGAATAGTAGTAAAAAGTTGCAGACGACAAAAAGAAAATTCACAAAGAATGTAGAGATGAAGAAGACGAAGTAAAAGAAAGAAAATATTCTTATGATGGATCTCTTCTTAAATAGACAAAAGATGATGATCGGTTAGCATTTAATGTGCCGGTAAATAGGGGAATATTTAACACGTGTAAACGGTTATGCTTAATTCATGGAATCCTGTCGGCAAAAAATTTAGGGAAAGAAATGAACAGCTGCGACATTTAAGTATTAGTTCTCATGACATTCTCTCCTTCGCAGAGAAGACATGAGAAGAGGCAAGATGTAGGATCAGAATATCGCAACATCAATATGCTTGCGAAATCCTTGAACGACACACTGCGAAGATATCGCAGATTGGTAATAAAAATGACGCAACGGATGACGACAGCCTGAACACGAGAAAGATGTGAAGACCTGGCGAGATTTAGGAGTGTTGCGAGATTTAACATTTGAATACTTACGAGAGTGTCGCAAGTCAGATCCTAAAATAGAGGACAACTTAGCTGTTATCCACTATGTAATGTCCTATATAAAGAGCCAAATAGGCTTAAGAAGGGGAGAGATCTTTTTCGAGTGTTGAGCAAGTCATTAGGAGAGAGAAAGTTCAGAGCGGTTTTTAATTCTTTAGTTTAGTTCCTTTTCATCTTGTAACATTTGTGAGATTTATCAATAAAGATTATGATTGCTCATCTTAAAATAACTTGATTGTGTGAATTCTTGTGAGGGGTGTAGTGTGGGATTTCCTGCAACTACACCATGACTAGAGTACTTAGATATCTAAGGTACACTAAGAATTATGGGTTGCATTATACTAGATATCCTGCTGTACTTGAGGGATATACTGATGCTAATTGGATTTCGTTGAGTGAATCAAAATCCATAAGTGGGTATGTATTTACAATTGGTGGTGGAGCCGTGTCTTGGAAATCCTCAAAACAAACGCGCATAGCCAGATCGACTATGGAATCTGAATTTATTGGTTTGGATAAAGCAGGGGAAAAAGTAGAGTGGCTCGTAATTTCTTAGAGGATATTCCTATATGGCCAAAACCTATGCCCACAATTAATGTGCATTGCGATAGTCAATCAGCAATAGGAAGGGCACGGAGTAGCATGTATAACGGAAAGTCTAAACATATCCGTCGAAGACATGATATCGTGAAGCAATTGCTTTCTAGCGGAATAATATCGATCGATATGTAAAGTCTAAAGAAAACCTAGCGGATCCATTTACTAAAGGTTTGACTAAAGAGCAAGTGTATAAATCATCGAGGGGAATGGGTTTAAAAGCCTATAATTAAGAGTGACATAATGGTAACCCAACCTAGTTGACTGGAGATCCCAAGATCTAGGTTCAAAAGGGACAACTAAGTTATGTATAACTCGGAGTAAACACTGTGGAGATAAAACTCCATCCTATTCCTATGATGAGACAGTGTGTTTCCTGAAATGTGTTAGGATAAGCTATGTTTTTAATGGTGCCTGTATCTTGTATTTACAAGTGGGATACTACAGGGTATTCTTAATGGGACATCACCTATGTGAGTGTAGAATTGTGGCCGGTTCTATGGAAATTTTATAAGGCTTTAATTTCCTAGAGCACTCATGAATCCGGGATTTGTTCAGGGCCGAAATGAACACAACCGTAGAACCAAATTAGTGAGAAAAGGCATTGTGTGATAAATATTGTCTTGGTTTACATTAAAAACTGAACAGTTCAAGACATCACGTTCACTGGTTAGTGAGTAAATCCGATAGTTATTCAGTAAGGAAGGTTCAAAGCCAAAAGCTACTTATCCCCATGCAATGACTTTTTTACTTTATCTCTCTTTAGTGTCTGCATAACATTTGCATTCTTAGAAGTTCTATTCAAATGTGGGGGATTGTTGGAAATTTTGAATAGAAATTATGTTAGTTATAATTGAAGGGTTGTTTCCAAGAGATGTGACCCTCTATGAATGGACTCTTTCCAAGAGTTGTGACTCTCCATGAAAGGACTCTTACAAAGAGATGTGACTCTTGGCGAAGAGGCACTATGTCCTTTCCTAAGAGACACCAATCAAGTATATAAAACCCACTCTAGTTTCATTATAAACACAAGAAAAGCACACACAAAATCTGATTTCACTTGCATTCATTGTTGTCATAGAATTGAGAGATAAACACTAAATTTGGTTCGTT
Source organism: Papaver armeniacum (assembly GCA_023531295.1). Taxonomy (NCBI): domain Eukaryota; kingdom Viridiplantae; phylum Streptophyta; class Magnoliopsida; order Ranunculales; family Papaveraceae; genus Papaver; species Papaver armeniacum. The sequence goes on from JAJJWW010014378.1 coordinate 96,643, forward strand.
GTTTCCTTGAGTTTGGAGTGCTTCTACTCGAGGAAGAAAGATCGTTGTATCCTAGGAGACGTTTCGCAAGTAAGAACCCATTAGCACCGGAGTGGGGCGAATTTCGTCTAAAGGACAGAGTATCCAATACTCGACTCGGTCTATGCATAATTCATAGTCTTCTAATTCTCTGGGTTTCTTTTCTTAATCTCAGGTTCTCGCATCTCGGATCATCGTCAGCAGCATAAAAAGGGAGAAGATATCCAACATCCTCCACCTTCCTATCTCCGATAATGGCATCCATCACCTTGAACTACCGTACTCTGTCTTCGTTAGCCAACTCATTCACCGGTTCATCACCAGCATCATCTTACTAACTTTTCAACTGTATTCTTCTCGAGCTCAAACCTATTCGACCATAACAACAACAACCTTTAATAGCAACTCGTTCTAACTTGAGTGCTCATTATCACAGCAGCATCCTTCTTCCATTAACCACCATCGTTTCCGGCATTCACTGCCATTATCATTACTTCCATTCTCCGTACATTCCTTCATCTACTGCCGATCGATAATGACAGCAGCTCAATACTCATCCATTTCCTCGATACCATCTATCCCATATTACTCGAACTTCTCCATCGAATTCTCGGAAGTCCATCTATCAATGATAATGGCAGCAACCACTACAACACATCTCCTCTTCCCTCTGCCAACACTTTATAACGTCATGATCAACCACAGCTTGCTCGAGATTATCTCACAAAACCCAATACCTCAGTCACCGTGGAAGACAGACTGAACTGGTCGGAGAAGAAGGTTATCTTAATTCAAATGTGGCAGTCCCGATTAAATTATCCGGGTTCCTTTAGTGATCCTCCTTAGCCTGTCAGTTATCGAAGACTGACAGTGCAATTCTTATTTCATTCTTACTGAATTGCGGAACCGACAACTTTAACACATTCTTTTGCTCATAACTGTCTCATACGAAGTCGGAATGACTTCATTCTTTCGTCGTTGGCTTCGCTTTTTCGGCATCTTCAAGATGATAGCAAGAACTCATAGATTTGAACGCGTTTCACTTGGTCTTTGACCCTTCTCCGTTTGTGGACTTCACTTTGTGGCTATTTTCACTTCTTTTCGGATGATTCACCTAATGAAACACAAATAAAAGAAAACAACAGTAATATACAATAATTTGCAAGAATATATAGCAATTACTAGCATGGATTCAACACTATATATATATGCAAAATACGCACTTAACAAACGTCAAAAAGGTTCGCCTGAATTTTGTGTGCACAATGGATGGATGCAATAAGGAAGACAAAGTTGAGAAGGGCAAGACTATCGAGTTTCACGAGAACCCTGTTTTCATAACCTGCTATCATGCTGTTGATCATGAAAACAAACTACCAGTTCAGATGTCATCACAACTGGTAGGAAATCTTCTTCGAGATTTTGAGGTCATACGTGAGCAACTTGGAATTGCAACAAGGAATCTTGATTTTCTGAAAAACGAACTGAAGAAAGCAACTGATGAGCTTGTCCATGTTCAATCTCTGGTTGTTGGCCGTGTTTAATGTTTTTCAATCATGTTCTCTAAGAGTTGTTTATTTTGTATAGGAAAACTTCTTATGAGAATTTTATTCTTGTGTTTTTAAAAAGAATAACTAGAGTTTGGAATAGCCATTATTGTGATTACACATACCTATGTCCAACGATTTTCATCTTCAATGTTTTTAGATTTATTTGTTTAAATTCTAAAGTTTATTTGGAAGATGATTTTGCAGTATTAATCTTTATGGTTTTATATATTGCAATTTATTATGGGATATGTGTGTTTGCGTCCGTGAACTATGATTGTCCCATACATGGTCAAAAGTTAAGTCTTTCATATGTCAATATGCATGTATTGGTAAACAATGAATAGACTTTTGACAAATACAAAAGTTAAGCCTTTCATGTCATTTTGCAAATATTTATGGTAGAAAGGATAAACTTTTGTTTACAAAGATTAAGTCTATTGTATGTCATTGTGCAAATAGTGATGAAAGATAAAATGAATCTTCGTTTATTCCGCAGTATTGATCTTCCCTGATCCATATTTTTATGTATATACTGTGCGGCTCCGTAAATTTTCTTATGTTGAGCATTTCCGATGAAATTAATCATGGGTTCTCTCGTGGTTGATTTAATTGAGTTTTTGGATGCAAATTCATGTTTCATGTGATTTGTGATGTCCAAAGAAATCCTTCTTTTCTTGTAAAAGTAAGATCGCTCTTGTTGTTCTTTCGGGAATGACATTTAATGGGGGAGAGTTCTTAATTGAACTTGTGCTTAATTGCCAAATCTTTGTGGGGAGTGCAGCCGTGGAATATAATAGGGGTTATCTTGTATCTTTATAAACTCCTTGATGAATGCATTTAGTTTCGGCTATATGATTGCATCTAAAAAGTTGATATGTGCTTTCTTTTGTTCATGAAGTGTCTCTATGAAAATTTCATTAGGATCCCACTAGTTTTCGTACCTTTGCCAATTTTATTGACAAAAAGGGGGAGAATTAATGTGTAGTTCACACTACAAATACATATGGTTTTCGGATCATTATGTAAGGGGGAGTGGTTTTCATGTGAGATGAAGTATTGACTAAGGGGAGTGATACATATCACCAAAGTATTGTTGTCAAAGTTGTGATATAATTGAACTTTGATGATGTGTAATAATACTATGACACTGTGTAACAATGATTGAGAAATTTTGTTTTCTCATTATTATGGCTACGGATCTTCAACAACGATGATGCTGCATTGAATATCTTTAGAATCATTTGAGTACTTGGAAGTGACGAAGATTTCGGGTAATGTTGAAGAACCAAGGAGATCATGCATGTGGAAGAGAAGCTGCAAAGTTTATTTATTTTGTATTCCATATGTATTGATAGTTTTGTCACTAAAATTGACAAAGGGGGAGATTGTTAGAGCACTGCTCGATCGAACTCACAAGCGTTGCTATCTCAAGCTTGTTTTTCAAGTTTAGTTACCAAAATTATAAGCCTTGATTTCTAGTCTACTTATAGCTAAGTCTCGGACTAGGATAGAAAGTGTAGTTGAGCTCTAGACTCCACGGCATTCATCATACAAGACAAAGAACTACTCAAGGAATTGGTGGAACTTTATCGACTAAAAGGTATGTGGAGACTTGAACTTATCTATCACTCAAAAGACTATCTACTCTATCTCCTATCTTGAGACAAAAGTCGTATTGCTATATAGACTTCGATTATACATATTTGCTATTTCGAGCCGAGTTTATCTCGTTTATCTATTTCTCGAAATATGTGATGGTAAGCTTTCGCTTTGGCCAAGTTCATCTTTACAAGTGACGAAAGTCATGTTGATTATTTCAATATCTTGAAAATTGCTTTGATGAAAAATAGTGTGTGAATAACCTCTATTTAACATCCTCTAAGAATGTTTCAATGATTAAAATGAGTGTTTAGAATATATAACCATGAATGGATATAAACATTGTATGTGAACTCATACTTGTGTAAGTCCAAAATCCTTGAACCAAAGTATGCGTACTTTGCTGCTCATGATAACCGGAACTAAAGTCCGCCTACCTGTACGCGTACTACCGGAAGTTCACATCCCGTGAATTTCTGCTGGAGATTGTGAACTGAAAACAAACTCAATACGGGTACTTAAGTGTGCGTACCGGTATGCGTTCTTAAGTGAGTTATTTTCTAAAAATGGTTTATTCGTGAACTAAGACATATATAAACTAAGGAATGCATATTTGCAAACCGTGGCTATAATGTTCATGAATCGATTCGAGTGAATCAAAATCGTTTTTGCTTCGATTGTGTCTTATATACTTCTATGAGATCTAAGCAATTGAACAACTCTCTAGCTAGTTCTTTTGAGTCATTTGAACTAGTTATGGTGAAGATGAATAAGGTTGATATGAAAGTGATCATATGGCTAACCATTTGGTTAACTACTGTTGAACCAACTAGATGTACATGTTTAGGTACGGTTACACAAACCTAAATGAACGCGCATTTCATTTGTGTATAACAAGCTAAGTTCGATCTAACGGTTGAAAGATATTAGCTTGAATCTAACCAGGTTTTCATCTAACGGTGAATTGAATGCTTTGTTACCAAGGTAACTTAGATTGCAAACCCTGATTTGGAGACTATATAAAGGAGAACTCTAGCAACTGGGAAACCTAATCCCCACACCTCCTGTGTTATACTAGTTGTATAAGCTAGAGTCGATTATCCTTTAACCTTAGGTTTCTACCGATACCCTGTAGGTTAACGACTTGAAGACTTCATTGGGATTGTGAATCCAGACCCAACTATTTTCTTTGTAGTTGCGTGATCCGATCTTGCTATTTCGATCGTATTGAGTAAAACTATAAAATTGGATCGAGATTAATTTCTCCGATAGGCAAGATAAAAAAGTAGTCACAAACATCTTCGTCTCATCGTTTGTGATTCCACAATATCTTGTTTCGCTAGTCGATTAAGATTATTATGAGGTGATTGATATTTCTAGGCTGTTCTTCGGGAATATAAGTCCGGTATATCAATTGGTTCATATTCACCTTGATTTATCAAAAGACGGAACAAAACTCGTAGGTATTTCTGTGGGAGACAAATTTATCTATTCTTGTAGACTTTTCTGTGTGATACAGATTTGTTTATTAAAGTCTTCGACTTTGGGTCGTAGCAACTCTTAGTTGTGGGTGAGATCAACTAAGGGAATCAAGTGCGTAGGATCCTGCTGGGATCAGACACGTAAGGAGCGCAACTTTACCTTGGATCAGTGTGAGATTGATTGGGGTTCAACTACAGTCCAGACCGAAGTTAGTTTGTAGTAGGCTAGTGTCTGTAGCGGCTTAATACAGTGTGTGTTCAATCTGGACTAGGTCCCGGGGTTTTTCTGTATTTGCGGTTTCCTCGTTAACAAAACTTCTGGTGTCTGTGCTATTTCTTTTCCGCATTATATTTTGTTATATAATTGAAATATCACAGGTTGTGCGTTGAATCGATCAATTGGTAAATCCGACCTTTGGTTGTTGATTGAAATTGATTGATCCTTGAACATTGGTCTTTGGTACCGTTTAAGTTAATTTTTCTTGTATTCAATTAGACTCGCAGATTGCTATTTGCTTGAGTAAGTATTGAATCGAGAAATTGAGATATAACTCCTTGATATACTTTTGTTAAGATTGAGTCTGACTGTCTAGTTGATTCTCTTGAAAGTATATTGGAGTTAGTCTATACATATTGCTAAGCAAAATATTGGATGAGGTTGTTGTACCCCCACTTTTTCAGATTGAAAGTTATTCTAACGCCTGATGGAATATTCTTATTGGAAAATGGGACGCCGGAGGAGGTATCTCAAACATTTCCTGGACAATACTTATAGCTAGGATTCACTTATGCCTAGTGGAATCTTGTCTTGATGTAATAACAATTATCTCATGTACAGTATACCTCCTTCTTAGTTTAGGATGCACTTATCTCAACTAACTTCACTTGAATGTCTTCACTAACTTTTTAGTGGACGCCATTATATGTAAATATCAAAAACGAACTTTTTTTTCTTCATGATGCATTTGTATTGATTTATCAAACTCATACTTTTAATATTTGATCATTTAAATCATTGTTTTGGAAATGGAGTGTCGGTCTGCCAATGAAACAAAATGTGAGACATAGGCTGATGTTTAATCAAACCTCTAAAAAATATCACTTGTGACGGTAAATTTGGTATTTCCGGGTTTAATATGCACACAAGAAGGACGCACAAGCAGTGTAAGGACATTTTTGGCATAAATCAGAATTTATGGGGGGTAAGTTATTGTAAACACTAACAAATTAGGGGGAAGCTACATCACTAATTTGTTTAGGGGAAAAATAAAAAACCCTTATAGATAAAATAATAAGTTATTAATATATGGAAGCATACCAAATTTAGGTTACAAGCAAAAAAAAAAAAAAAAAAAGTTTTAAAAGAAATGCATCATGTGTGTAAATAAGGAAATGACACGTGCCGAAATGGTACAAGCTATCTCACAGGGATAATACGATGATATTGTTATTCCACAATACAGTTATTCTTGTTTTGTGTGTTGTTTACAGGATTCCCGATCTTTCTGATTGTTCTAAACAAATCAGGATATAGAACTTTCTAAAACCGCGTGCTCCAATAAAAATGAATGGCGAGCCTTGGAATGGTGACCCTTATGGGTAATGATGGCCCCACCTAAATGTCATGTTACCCAGTAAAAACACTTTTATTGCGAGAGGGCATTTTTAGGGAGTTAACACCACACCACCGTTTGTTAAGAATTTAGGAAATTTTATTTTTATGTGCTAATAATTTTTAAAAACTTTTCTTCGTGCGTAGCTTAAAGAATAAGCCTTAGTGAGCCACAATTATGAACAAATATGATCATTTTAAGACTACACATTTTTCTCCCTTCATATTCAGCAAGAAATCAAGCTTGATTGCTGAGCATATAACCACTTTTAAAATACCTCTAATATCTTAAGATGAAAGTATCTGTTGCATTCTGATCTACCAACATGTATTGTCACTTGTTATATTTAATAACCAATTTAACTTATTTTTGACACATAGCACCGGAGACGCTCTATAAATTCTTCAAACACTCATACTAACCAGCATCACGAATTTTGATTTACAAAGCACAATTAAGATGTGATCTTACAATTAAGATTCTGATTCAAGATTAAAGCACATTATTTGGACTCAATCTAACAAATCAATGACCGAAGATCCAGTAAGAAACCCCAAAGATAGATCCATATCGACTGAGTCCTTATAATAGTGAATGCAGTGTCCGATTGTCCATTTCCCACTGCAAAGAAACCTACAAAATATAATAGTAGTCCGTGTTAGGCTTTGATGAATATAAACCATTGAAACTTGATACTGAAATAATAGACAGAGAGAATTCCTTTACACTTCAATTTAGGAAAATTGAAGGATGGTCACGTTGTTTTTATTCTTTCATATCTCTGTTGTAGGATCAGAATATCGCGACATCAATACTTCGCGAGATTAATAAAAGATAGCATTGCGAAGGTGTCGCAGGGAAGTAAAATAAATGACGCAATGGATGACGACAGCCAGAACACGAGGAAGATGTGAAAATCTGGCGAAGGTTAAGAGTGTCGCGAGGATGAACACTTATACACTTGCTACACTTCGCGAGTTATTCCCGAAAATAAAGGACAACTTAGTTTGTCATCCACTTTGTGTACTACCCTATATAAAGGGATGAGTAAGTACATTTTAGAGAGACTTCTTTTTGAATTGTTAAGCAAGTCATTAGGAGAGAGAAAATTTAGAGTGATTGTAATTTCTTTAGTTCATTTCTATCCTCTTTTGTAAACATTTCAAGAAAATAATCAATAAAATCTATAGTTATTCATCTTCAAATGGATTAGTTGAGTAAATTCTGGTGAGGGGGTGTAGTGTGGGATTTCTGCAACTACATATGCGCTAGAAATAGGGGTGAGTAGAAGATCAACCTTGTGAATTGAAAGAATCAGGAGTAACAAGAAAGAAATTTCGAATAATTTTCAACAATTTACTAAAATTGAGAAATGGCTAGAAGAAGGAATGCGTCAGAACAACCAACAATTGTAAGGAGAAGCGGGAGATTAGCGGGAGAAAGGAGAAATAAAGTAGGTGAACCATCAAGAATAAACGCAAGAGATAGAGAAGAAGGTCAAATTCAACTACCAATTCAACCACCAATTCAACCAGCACCGAATAGAGTAATAGATTATGATAGGGTGAGTGTGCATACATGGAGATCAGATTCTATGGAAGAAAGAGAAGAAGTGCAACAATTGATAAATAATGGACAAGAGGAGAGAAATCGAGAAGAAATGGGAGAAACAGCTCATAGAAATGAAGAAATCGCAGCATTAGAAACGTTGAGGCAAACAATACATGAAGAAAGGCGATTAGAAGTGGAAGAACGCGCAAATTTAACAAGGCAAAACCATGAGTTAAGAATGGAAAATATGAGGTTGCAGAATAGGAGGTCGAGAAGTAATACTCAGATCAAGATCGGGATCGGTTAGAGATGATATGAGGAGAATATTACCTGTAGAAAATGTTAATGAAGAAAATCTAGAAAGAGAGCCAAATCTCGGTCAAGGATCTGCGAAAGAAGGGAAGTGGTGTGTATTCCACGTCCCGAGATTTCTGAGAATGACCAAAATGATGGAAATCAAGGAAATAGGCAGCAGAATAGTCCAATTGGTGAAGAAAATCAGGAAGAAGGAAGAAGAATACTGCATGGGAGAGAAACACAGAGGAAACAAAAGGAGATTGAAGATGACATCGAAAAGCATTATATTGAACAAGCGCGTCTAGCTTGCGAAAGGGAAAGATTAAGAGTAGAAATGGAAGAACGGGAATTGGAGGAAGCAATTCGGCAGAACAATCATGACAATCGAGAAAGAAGGCGCGAGCAAAATCGCAACAATGGAAATATCAATGAAGAATATGAAAGAATACAAAGGAGAGCTGATAGACAACCAAGAAGAGAAAATGATAGATACAATGGTGTGCGAATTCGTGAACGAGATGGAGGAGAAAGTCGCAGAGAAAGAAGAGAAGAAAATGTTGAACAAGAAAATCAAGATATACATGAACGCAGAAGGAGACAGCGAGCTAAAAAGACCAATAAATTCGAACCACGATGTAAATGAACAAATCTTAAGAGAGTTGGCGAGAGATGAGAGGAATGTTGAACAATAAAAGAGGAGGAGGAAGAAGACAATTGGATGAGGCCATCGAAGAAGCTGCGAAACCCCCTTTACGCTAGAGGTGCGAGTTAGGAGGAATACCCCCAAAGTGCAATTTACCCGCATTAACCAGCATTTTTAATGGAACAACTTGCGCAATACAACACATCAAAGCGTATGTGAGATGTATGCTACAATGGGAAAATCATGACGCCATATTGTGCAAATATTTCGCATCAAGTTTAACAGGAGAAGCACTGAAATGGTTTGAGGGTTTACCAAGAAATACAATCACGTCATTCAACCATTTACAAGCTATATTCTTAGGGGCATATATAAGTAACAACTCCTCGCGACCAGGAATTGAAGATGTATTTGGGCTGAAACAAAGAGTTGGCAAAAGTTTAAGACACTTAACGTGAGATGGAAGACGATGTGTGACGAGATGGGCTGGGACGAGTGGATGAAAGATATCTCATTTTATCATTCATAAACGCTATGTTCGCAACCAATTTGTTATATATTAAAGTTTTTAGAGTCAAGAATACAATTACAATGACTGAGTTGCGAGAACTTCAGGAGGAATATATTGCTCTAGAGGAAAGACAAAATGAGATGGAATCATACCCGATTTGCGAATACAAATCCAAATCTTTGCGAATGAAAGCTTATTACCCAAATTTATAAATACTGATGAGCGAGCACTTCGCAAGGGCAACAAGAAAAGATAATAGATGATGGGCAGCCAAAGATAGTAGCTATGGGAAGTCGTGATCAGGAAAAATATGAAAGAGAAAGGAATTATTACAACCGTGGTGGCAATAACAAAATTCAAAGACTTGATCATCCGCAAGAAACTTATGGAGGTCGAAGGCAGAATTATCATGGAGGGCAGCGAAGTCACAGAGTAGTATGGGAGGAAATCAAAATGCCACCATTAAATACTAGCGTGGAAAAAATATGGGAAGCTATACTCTTGATGGAAAACATACCTGCACCATGGAATATGGGGAATGAGCCACCACCAAGTGATAGAAGTCACGAGTTGTTCTTACCACCGCTTTCATGGACACTTAACAAATAAGCTGAGAAATATAAAAAGAATCATCCTCGAGAATGATTGACCAAGGAAAGGTGAGTCATTTTCTAAAAAGTGAAGAGAAGGTTCAGCCATTACCACCACCGCCTTGAGAAATGCACTGAGAACAAATTCAAAGCAAAGGGGAAAGAAACATTCGTAATAAAAGTTGGATCGAAAGCTAAAAATTTGTTTTGCAACTCCATTGTACACTCATACCGAACAATTGAAGATTTTCATGATAATGTTCTCGGTAGGGTTTTCGCGAGGATGCTGATAATAAAGAAGTGATGAACATTGCGAAGACATCGCAGATTAAAAGAATGGCAAATGCAGATTATTTCTTTCACCGCATAAGAGATTCTGAAGGCACAAGAGAGACGCATGATAGCCCATTGGTTGTAAAATTGGAAATTAATCGAAAACCTGTAGATGGAGAAGACGATGAAGCAGAGAATTGCTGGGCGATCAATAGAATCTTAATTGATACGGGGAGCTCAGTAAACATTCTTTTCTACCATACTTACAAGACTATGGGTGGGAAGGATGAAGAATTGATACCTTCGACGTATAAAATATATGGTTTCAATGGCACGGCGAATAAGCCTAAAGGAGAAGTTCATATGAGAATACCCTTGCAAGGATTATCAACAGAAATTTTGTTATGTGTGGTCGATGTGGAGTCCCCTTATAATGCATTGATCGGAAGGCCATGGTTGCACGAAATTGCAGGCGTAGCGTCGACTTATCATCAGTGCATAAAGTTTCCTCATCCTAGCGGTGTCGGAATTATAAAGGGAGATTGGACGGAAGGACAAAAATGCTATGAGATTGACGTGGAGAGTTGCGAGGAGAGAGCTACAAAAAGAAAGGGCTGGAAACAACATACAAAAGATGAACAAAGAAGAGAAAGGTTGATGGTGGATACCATAGATGTAAGAGGAGAAGATACATTGCGAAACAAGTGCATGAAAACAGTTGAAAATTATGATGGAAAGGAATCATTAAGAGATTTGAATGGTGCAGAGGCAAAGAGCAGCAGGAGCAAAAAATGTAAGAAATGAATAAACAATAATTGAAGAAGAAATACGCGAGAATCTCGCCATCAAGAATGTATGACAATTTGATTGAAGAATTGAAAAAACAAAAATGCATAAACAATGTAAGATTGTGCGATAGCTTCGCAAACAAAATGAATGATTGAATGGATTAACAAAAATAAAAGAGTGAGTGAATGGGACGAACCTTTATGGCGTACACCCTAGTCCGCGAATGATATTTCGCAAGAGGAAAATGTAAGACCTAAAGTGCGTCATATAAGGGGGTATCTCTTGACATGGCTCAGTGAAAAGGTTACACCGCTCCTGGAACTGGGTCATGGAGATTTGGGGCCCATGAAAGCCTTCCGGGAGAGATACCTTGGATTTCCAACTATATATATAAGGTTATACCTGGTTGGACGCCCGAGGGTCTCTTCCAAGGAGTCGAGTGTATGCTCAAGGCGCAGGGTACACGGTTGAGCCAAGAGTGCCAGGGCATTTGAAGTGTCTCGGCCATTCTTGGCAAGTCTTGGTATATCTTGCACTCGGCCCGAAGAAAACTCCACTTAGGGTGCAGTCTCGTAACCATAAACCATATAGGTATAAGGGATAAGAGGCTGCGAAAATAACTGTTGTTGTTAAGACCGGATGGGAGGAGCTAGTCTTGTATGGCGATGTACGCCTCCTTGAAGGGGCAACCGGGGAGAAGATAAGGCGGCACCCTCCATTAGGGAGGTGATAAGTGTCAAAAGACGCAAATGTTATGAGGCTTTATTTTCGCAAGGAAATTTAGGCTTGTCATATTTGTGCGATGATCTGTAGAGGCAATAATACTAACGCAAGGATAAGACGAGATCAATGGGTTTTTGCATGAAAATGTAAAGACGTCCTGCGATTTAAATCGCGAAGACGGCAATGTCATGGGATTTTACATTCGCAAGAGTATTTAAGCATGTCATATTGTCATGAAATAAAATATCTGCAGAGGCAAAAATACTTAAGAAATGATAAGACAAGGTCAATGGGTCATTACATGAAAATGTAAAGACGTCCTGCGATTTTGTCGCAATGAGGGGTGGCGAAATAAGACCTTTAATTAGGAAGGCAAAATAAGACCACACAAGAAATGATAAGGCAAGATCAATAGATTTCTTCATTTGTGAAGACGTCCTGCGATCTTGTCGCAATGATGAACTTCAACATAAATAAAGATATAGCCATAAAAAAAATTGAGGAAGCAAATAAGCTTGCGAAAACGATTATATTTCTTCATAAAGTTACCAACAATAAGGGCAAAATTCGAGAGATTTCATTACTCGAGAGATAATTGATCAAATCTCTCATTTGAAAATAAATAACGAGAGGCAAGTATGGGGATGAATAGGATAAAATCTTGTTATCCATTTCCACATGATAGATTTATATATTCATAATCTTTGGTCAGTTGTATTACAAAGAAGAATTGCTTGATTAATATGCGCAAGTAAAGAAAACAAAGATTGAATTCATATTTAGTAATCCAAGAAATTTACAATGAGGGGCTATAAAAATGGAAGATTAAATGGGTATATATACAGATATTACAAGAAACGAAAGAAGAGAAAGAAGTTATTTCTTTGAGGATTCTTCTTCTTTGTCAGATTCTTCAATTCCATCATTCTTTTCGCCAGATTCTTCTTCTTCGCTAGCTTCACTATCAGAGACATCCGAGAAAGGCATATCTTCAGGAATATCATCAAGAAGACAAGGATATGAACTAAGAGGAATGCGGTGATCATTGCAAACTGTTTCAATAGTTTGATTGCGAAAACGAACAACATCGTTATTAAAATTCGCTATTGTAGCTTGCAGTTGTTTCTTCAACTTGGAATACTTGATGTCGCGAATAGAGAGGTCCTTTGCGAGTTGTTCTTTTTCAGATTCAAGTTCTTCAATCCTTGTCTGAAATCTCTTCTCGGCTTCTGCAAACAAGTGACAATAAGTTAATAGCAATACTACATAAAAAGGAGTAATAAAGTAAAAAGGAATAATAAACAACCTTCTCTCATCGGATATCATATCTTTAACCAAGGCAGTATGCTCGGCATGAAGGCTAACATCAATACCTAAGTTATTCCTGGCATTATCTAGAACCTTCGCAGCCCAAGCGAATTCATCATCATTATTTATAACGAGAAGCGAACGAATTTGATCTTCTCGCTCATTAAGTATGGCATTCCGACGAAGAGATTCATCTCATTCAATTTGTACTTCGAGAAGAGATTTTTGAAATTTTGCTAATGCCTGTGCACCTTTATTGGCAATGCGGTCTTTGTCATCTATAAGGCCACTAATTTTCTTCCTTAAAGTTTTGGTTTTCTTATGGGAATCAAGATACATTTGTTTAAATCGGTTGGCTAAACCTAAACTAGATCTATGCTCAATCTCTAAGAGACGATATTTGGCTTGAAGTTCATTTAATGGAAAGGAATCAACTTTGTTTGACGAACTACTTAAAGATTCGTTGAGATGAGTGAGAAGAACATCATTATCCATAGGCTCGGGAAATGAATGGAGAAGAATGGCTTCTTTAGAGAGATTATATATGTCTGCGAAAATAATAAATCAGGCAAAGAAAAGTAGATGACAAAATAAAGACGACTTGAAGAGTAAAAATTTTTTACCATAAAGTTGTTGATTTGCACTTTGAAGAGTAGATATCTTATCCTTCTGAGAAGTAGACTCAACTTCCAACTGTTGAATTTTTTCATCTTTCTTGCGAGACGTCGCAACTTCAGTTTCTAGTTCTTGGATCCTCTCTTTGAGTTGGAGATTTTTCTTTTCAAGGTTGTCGCGTCTTTTCTCGAGATCTGAGGCAACAACAAAGGAAGCTCTCCCGGAATATAAAGGAAAGTAAAGAAATTGTTAAGATAAAGCTTATAATCGAAGTCACAGAGAAGCAAAGGAATATGAACATACCAAAGCATTGAGAGCATTTAAGAAACTGGAAGTCAATGTTCGGGAAACTCCGCGAAAAGATTCATTATCCTCTAACAGCGGGGCATCGCAAATTTTAGTGAGAGCTTCGCAAGTAGCAGATAAATGATCATCTCCTAATCCTTGCATAGAATTGGAGAAGACACTAGACAATTGCGCCGTAGCAGAAGTAATTGAGTGATTCTCCTTCGCAGAGGAAGTACCAACCTCATTTTCATCCTCATCAGAGCTCTCGCTGGATTGAGAACTAGAACGAGAAGAGGGATGGGTTTTCCGTTTTTTTAGAAGATGGGGGCAGAAGATTTATCCTTGCGAAGAGTGATTTTATTCTTGCCCTTAACCTTCGCAGCTTCGGGAATGTCTATTTCTTCAAAACCTTCGCACACGAATGAAGATAAGAAATGAGGCAACAATATTGTTAAAAATAACAATAGAAAGTATTTCTTACTTCATCCGTGATCGATCGGAGTATTGTGCAGTACTCGCCTTTGGACGTCTACTATAACTCTTTTTCAATTTGGTAATCTGAATATTTTGCAAATCTAGTAAATATAAGAGGAAGGAAATATCGCAAAAGCAAATCTGAAATAGGAAGTATACCTCTTTTGCCTTCTCGGGCCACTTAAATTCCCAAGGATGGTAGTCTGCGAGATTCGCAGGGAGTACATGTGAACCTGCGATATAGGGTCCACTCAAAAACAAAGGAACAACCCACCACTTCTCATCTTTGGAGTGCCGAGGAACATTATTTTTGCCCGAGTGCCAGTCAATGTCTTGCATGAGCAGTTTATCAGCATCAATGTTATCTTTTCTCTTCAATCGAGCACCCAGCGAGATTTATCATTTCTCATATTTATCACTGCATAATTGGCAAAGAAATTTTCTACGGTATACTTCTCGCGACTATTTGTAAATTTGCGAATCTAGGATCTTTGACATCATCGGGATATAAAGATCCTTTACAGTGCGCCCTGATTGGCGAATTCAAGCATTAGACGGATGCGATCGCGCACAATTGATAAATAGCTCGCGAGAATTTCTCATGAGCAAGAATTTCATAGAATAATGGCATCTCAGGATTGTATAGAGGAATGGGAAGGCCTGCGAGGATTTGAACTAGCGAGACTATGATTTTTTGATCATCACACTGATGATCAGAAAATAGTTTTGCAGAAAGTATAGATGAAGATTCTTGATCAGGAATGGTTGATAGAGTGAAGACCTTTTCTTTTAAATTCTTTTGAGCTTCATTAAAAAGGGGTTTATATGTACGACCAAGTGAAGCCATTATTAGAGTATGGGAATGAATAGAGAATTGAAGATCGAGAGAAAGAAAAAAGAGAAGGTTTACAGTAGCAGAAGCGCAAATTGCGGAGGAAGAAGGTTGAAGGAAAGTTGCAGAGGGAAGATAAAAGAGAAGAAGAGAAGGGTGAGAAAACTATATATAGAGATAAGAATCCTCGAGAAAACAAATACATTTAATGCGAGATGGGACGTGAATGGTCAAGAATAAACTGTTGAAAGAGACGTGTCAAGAAAAGAGTGGAAGAAGAAACATCTGTAATAAATTCCGTATAAAAGTACGGGAGTGAAACAGATAAAGATGAGTTGTTGCGGCATTTCAAAATATTGGTTCTCATGACATTCTCTCCTTCGCAGAGAAGACATGAGAAGAGGCAAGATGTAGGATCAGAATATCGCGACATCAATACTTCGCGAGATTAATAAACGATAGCATTGCGAAGGTGTCGCAGGGAAGTAAAATAAATGACTCAATGGATGACGACAGCCAGAACACGAGGAAGATGTGAAAATATGGCGAAGGTTAAGAGTGTCGCGAGAATGAACACTTATACACTTGCGACACTTCGCGAGTTATTCCCGAAAATAAAGGACAACTTAGCTGTCATCCACTGTGTACTACCCTATATAAAGGGATGAGTAAGTCTGTTGTAGAGAGAGTTCTTTTTGAATTGTTAAGCAAGTCATTAGGAGAGAGAAAATTTAGAGTGATTGTAATTTCTTTATCTCTGTTCTATCCTCTTTTGTAAACATTTCAAGAAAATAATCAATAAAATCTATAGTTATTCATCTTCAAATGGATTAGTTGAGTAAATTCTAGTGAGGGGTGTAGTGTGGGATTTCCTGCAACTACATCTGTTGTCTTAGTTAAACAAATGAGTTGTTTAACCCCTTTATACAATCTTTCTTTAGTACGTGAACCGATTATTATTACTACTTGAGGACTTCCTTAAAAAAATGTAAACGCAACGTTCTTTTGGATGAAGCCAATAGTGTAACTATAAATGGATCCTTGCAATTAAAAATAAACCTCGTGTTTGGTTCCCTTAAAATTACTCCGGAATCCTGTTTATGGGTGAAAACTACTTCTGCCGGATTTGGTAATTTGGGGTGTGTAGATGAGGAATGAATCTAAACCCTAAACAAATGCATTGCGCGGTGAGTGCTTGTAGATTCGGAAATCAATCTGTGCAAGTCCGGACTAAACCAAGAAATGGCTGTTCCAGACTTGTTTCGGTCACAAAGTGAAGGAGATGGGGTTGATCTTAGGGAGGGAAGCGAAGAAGGTGTTGAGATTGTGAAGGTGTTGGCTTGCTTATGACTTGTAACTTGAAAGGTGAGGAGGCTTACGATTGATGCAAGCGAGGCTCTAGGTGTTTGAATACGTTTTGTATTAACACTTGGTTTTGTCTCATCTGGACTTGTGTTGTTTTTTTCTCTGTTTGGAAAATAGGGAGGAGAACCTATTTATACAAGTCATTTGAGCCTTATTCACGTCTCTCGTGGGAAGTGGAGGAAGTGGAGTGATGGAGTAGTGGAGGTGTGTGTTGGTGTTACACGACCGGTCTTGCCCACTCTCCCGTCATCTCTAACCGTCCATGACTTCCTAACACGTTCTTGTGATGGCGCGTTGCCGCCACGCCGCAAAACCGCTGACCAATACCCAGTATGTATCCCCAGTTTGTGACATGATTGATGTTTGGAATGTGTGGATCGTGGGACCCACAAAAGGTAGCATGTAATGCTAAATTGAATAACTGTGTTATTCAGGAAGTTGATACTTGTGAAGTATCATGTGTATTTTATGCAGGTACTGCATTATGGCGTGGTAGAGTGATGGGTGGTGATTACCATGACGCCTCACTGACCAATTAACTCTTGACCAGGGTTGTATAACCAAGCCGGTGAAGTTGGACGGACGAGATGATCTTTGAGACACTCATTTGCGACCGTTGATGGAATTAGGGTTTTGAAGAGGTGCGCGAGCATCATTCTTGACTTGGTCGAATCAAGCTTGGGAGACGATTTTGGCCGGGCCGATCGTACATGCGTGTAGACTGACATGACGGTGCAGGCGCCCATACCCCATTACCTCACGAAAGTATGATCCGGGCCACTCAATTCGTCCGGTGAAGTTGAGTGGTCGAGATCAATTTGTGATGAAAACTAGTGCCGCAAGAGCCGCACATCACGCCATCTTCGGGCGCGTTCCAAGACAACCAATTCTTGGTCGGTCTTGGTCTGATCTTTGGAGTGTAGGTAGTAGGCTGGTGTTCACGCCTATACCGATTGTCCCATGAAAACGTGATCTAAGCCACTCAAATCGTCGGTGAAATTGAGTGGTCGAGATCGGTTGCAATTTGGGAAGTGTGACCACGCAAGTTTGGACGCGCGTTTTGGGATAGCCGGGCATGATATGCCTTGGCCGATCGGTGAGGGGATAGACGGGCCCACGGTGGTCATCTTTGGTATGACCGGGCCTGCTTAATCTAACTGGGACCCTCCATTCGTGTAGGGAGAAGATGGACGCTCGTGATGCTCAAAACCCTAATTTTGGGTTTCACGGCCGTGCGACCATGCTTTATTTGGCGTACGAATTGGGATAACCAACCATGGTTGGTCCTGAACGATTGGTTAGGTATGTAGACGGGCCCACGGTGATTGTGTTGACATGCTCTGGGCCCTTTGAATCTACAACTACACCCTCCATCTATACTGCGAAGATGGATGGTTGAGACCCCATTTTGCGACACATGTAATATGCCGCAAACCCTAATTTAGGGTTTTCCGTCCATATGCTCGGTTTGGACGTTTTGGCAAGCTATGCCAATATTTTGGGAGGCCGACCATGCGGGGTCCGCGTTGGTTCGTCGATGAATATTCCATACCTTCTTGGGGGTTATGGAATTGATGCGGGCCATCCAATCACGCTGGTGAGGTTGGATGAACGAGATCATATCGGATCGATACGGACAGTCCAGGATGCTCAATCGGGCTAGTATAACACACCGAGAGTTCTCAATCGGGCTAGTATAACACACCGAGAGTTGCAACACATACGGGTATTTCGTACATGCTTTCATTATAATGCTTGGAGGTTCGTGTTGCTCTGCTGAAAGCAACACTCGTCGTCATGCCGCGCGATAATGAGTACAGGAAATACAAGGCTGCTCACGCATTAATTAATAATGCTATAAATTCATTGTGGTATATGGGATTGTTGCTACATGCTCCAACCTGGATGAATTTCATGTATTCTGAGAATGGGATTGTTGCCACATGCTCCATTCTAGGTGAATTAGTAAAGTGAAGGAGTATCCAACACTTATTAATGGCTTTATCTTTTACAAGATGTCGCCGCATGATTTTACGGTTTTTACAATTTTAACCTTAAACGAAAATCCACCATCAACATTAAGTCCCCTGCCTAGCACATAATGGTTACACTATTGTGGGGTAGGCATGAGATGGTGACAAATTTGTACATTGAAATGACCAAGCTAAGGTGAATATATATTTACCGGATAGGCCGACATCGTCAGGCGTTGCCCAGAACCGGTTGGTCCTGATCAAGGTTGTGAAGGAAGCGAGGACTTGACCTGGTGAGTCGCTTTGGTTCCCCTTGTGTATATCCAAGCTTGGTCCCTCCTTGGGTCGGTGTATTCCCTTTCATCACACTGACTTTCCTCGGATGTATCGATAAACATCGTTGATTGCTATCCCGAATTGGTAGCCTTTGTAGGTGGTAAGTAAAGACTTCTTTTCTCCTGGGATTCCGTCGACTTGCGAGATTATAAAGAATCATCTCAATATCTCAGGTACTGCTCCGCACTTATCTGATCTCCTGATTAACTGATCGATTGGTTGATTTTTTTTTTGTGTGCTCATAATCTCTTCTCCTTTGCAGTTTATCATGGAAGTGGTGGACGATCATTCTGTCACTTCTCCAGAAAGAATCTTCGAAGTTGACAAGCCTGAAACCCATGCGCATGAAGAAGTAATGGCTAAGATCGATCTTCCACTTCGTGAAGTCGGACGTGCTATACAGGGGATGTCTATTCTGCACCTGCGTATTGCCAGGGGACGCATCTGTGCTCTTTCAGCTGCGATTGACATGGAGGAGCGGTGGAGGCGCGAGGAGACGTTGCAAGCACTAGTAAGCGCAAGGGCGGAGAGGTATGCAGCGCGGTTGAAGAGGCGGAGGGTTGAGCATAAATGAACTCTGAATGAAGATAAGTGCGATTACCCAATCCAGGACGGCGTGATAATTCTTGACTCCAACACGGACGAACCTGAATATTTGAAAGCAATCGGCACGACTCCTAATGTTGATGTGCCCTTTGATGCTCTCGCTGATGATGTTGGGATGGAACGCGTTGCTGTGGAGATGTCTGATGCAGAAGTTGAGGTAGATCCGAAGGGAGGAGCATCAACAGGTGATGGCGGCGACGAACCTAACGGTGGTGCGGCGATGTCGACCCTCTTGGCGACTAAAACCTCTTTTCTTCTTTTTCCGCTTTCCAAGTATATTCCGTATATTTGAACATCTTCCTTGTACTCGGTGGCCAGCCCGAGTTCAAGGTTTTCTTATTCGATTGTTTGAATAAAGGTTTTTTTTTTTTTTTTTATAACCCTTTGTCAAGACTGCAATTGAACCTTCTCGGGTGCAAGGGTGCGCCTTCACACGTAATTCTTTGTGATAAAAGAAATAATGCCATAATGGAATGCCTACGGACCTGTGTTCCTGATGCAAGATTTTCCTGGCCTTGCTGGGGTGAGTGGCTCAAAGCTTCTTCCCTTCCCGCGCATGTCTTTTCCCTCAACTCTTTTCGGGATGTTTTTGTCTAGGGTTTCTTTCCGACCTGCTCTAGTGGGTTGATTTAGGATGGGTTTTGTGTCTTTAGGGGTAAAGAGGTTCTCGAGGTGGAAATAACACTTCAATTAATTTGAAAATCGAAAATTGAAACCCTAATTATGAATGCAAGTATTGCAATCATTCTCTAGAGGAATTACAAATATGATGTGAAATTGTAAAGGAAATATTCCGAGAGGAAGTAGCACACGTCTTAAAGCGTGTAGGATCTTTGGAAAGTGATAGCACGGCGTCTTAAGTACGGTAGGGTTTGAGCCATCGCGAGTGAATTGTTACGCCTTCTAACTTGTCGGCGTTGATGAGTTTTGAGCCGCCTAGGATGACATCTTGCAGTGCAGTTCATCCTCCTTCTCGGTGGTTGAATCGGGTGAGGTATCCATTCTCATTTTGTAATGCTTAGACCTTGAATGCGGTTGTTTTCGCTACTAGGTCCCCAATTCCAAACGAGGTTTGGGCGTGTAAACATCGGGGTCTTGGTTTTGTCGTCTTTGATCAAGACAACTTCTAGACTCGATAAATTGTTTGAAGGGCCGGCCTCCCATTCGCATCTCTTAGCCAAGGTTGGTTTGTTGGTTAGAGCCAGTCCCCAGGACTTGTCAGAATGGAGGCAGTAAGTTGTGAAGAGGGTTGCGTGATGAGACTTACTTGAGATAGGAACCCTTCAATGTATCCGGTAGGCTCTCTCAGGGGAAGTTGTGTCACATTGGAAAGTTCTTTGGTGCGGCACTGGAGACGACCATCGAGTCCGAGAAGGTGTGTTGGAGATTCTTTCAGGTATCGAAACCGGTAGAGGACAGACTTCTAGTATTGCTTTGTTGTCATGCATCCAAGAGCGTCCTAGGATCATGCCGTAGTTGGTATTATCTTTAACTATGTAGAACTTTGTTTGTGTCGAGGGATCAACCAATTTGACTTCAAGATCGATTTATCCATATGCATCTCTCGAGTTCTCCTTCGAATCTTTAACCACGGTTGGGTGACGAGTAGCTTCCGCTTTGAAATCTTGTCCGCTCTCAAGGTCTTGACGTGTAATGATGTTAAATTCGGAAGCCGTATCAATCAACGCGCTATCGAACTCAATGTCTCTCAAACGAGTGGAGTTAGGAGTCCCAGTCTCCCTTGCTCACGTCCTTCGGGGAAAGACGGGGTTCTGGACCGCTTCGGATACAAACGCCTGCCGACACAACGTGGTTGAGGGCCGTAAATATGTCTTGACGCTGCCCTTTGGAGAAGTACAAAGATTTCACACAAGTGCTCCATCATAGATTGTATGAGTCTTGCGAACGGAATCCCGAAATCATGCGGTTCTGATAGGGAGAGGGTCTCTACAAACACCTTCGTTTCCAAGTGGAGTTCCCCTGTCTCTATCTTTTCCCTGAATATTTGTTTCAACCTGTTACAATCTTTGGTTGGATGATGTACGAATCTGTGGTAGCAACAGTATTTGGGATCTGCCATGTCTTTCTCAGTTGGAGGACGCCTGATAGGAGGCAGCTTGACGGCATCGTCTTGGATCCACGCTTCCAAGAGTTCTATCACTTCATTCATAGGGAAAGGAAAACCTGTATCTTCGGTTTCTTGTGCAGGAGTTTTGTCCGCTCCTTTCCGAGACGAAGTCTTGTGTGCCGGGGATGCCCGCTTGGTTTGTTGTTCCGTCGCCGAAGCTTTCCTTTTTTCTCCTCCGCCCACTACACTCACAGAAGGGCCAGTGTTGTATTGCTTGTTCGTGAGACGCCTGCTTCCTCGACTTTCACATGAATCTTCACTTCGAACAACCCTGGTTCTTTCTAGCAGTGCTGGTGCAGTTGTTGCTGAACGTTTGGCAGCTTCATGTAGTTCAGAGAACGTTTGAAAGCCCATATTCTCTATTAGAGCACGGTATATGGGTATCATCCCATTGATGCACAACTCTACCAATTGTCGTTCGGTGACGTTCGGGTCGTGACAATCTAGCGCTTGGGTTCTGAACCTTTTAACGAAGTCGTTGGGATGCTCGTTGTTCGCTTGAAGAATTCTTCCCAGATCTCGAAAAGGTGATCTGTTCGAGACACGAAGAAATACTTTTTGTAGAAAGCACCGACCATCTCGCTCCAATTGGATATCTTTGTTAGGCGCGATGTTGTTGTACCTGGTATACGCCCTCCCGTAAGTGACTTCGAGAATTCTTTTAGGCGCAGAACATGATTGTATTCATGTTCCCCAAGGATTCCAAGAATCGAGAGACGTGTTCACGAGCATTACCGATCTTTGTCGTAGAGGAGAACGGGGAGAGGTGTAACCTCTTGGAAGAGGAATTCGTTGTACATCTTGAGGGCACGGTGGTTGATGTTGGTGTACATCCGTTCGGTCCCCTTTTCCTCGATTTTGGAGAAGTCGTTCCAGATCCTCGCGTGTGATGAAGTTGGAAGGCTGGTCCCTCTCCCTTGGGCGTTCAGGAGCAACATGAGTTTCTTCATTCATGTGGGTCCGAGTGGAAGCGCTTAATCTAGGTGTATTGAATGCATCTCTTGACGACTCCAAGGGTTGCCGTGAATCTTGTGGCAATCGTTCGGTTAAAGTTTTAAGGAAAGTGAGTACCTCTTTCTGAGTTGCGGCCATATCCGTTTGAGTCTTAGCAAGAACTTCCTGTTTCTCCATCAAGTCTGCAATGGTGATAGACGGTGGTCCTCCTCTTGTGCCTCCGGCTCCTCGTCCTGATGAAGGATTGAAAGTTGTTGTTCTTGTGGCCACTGGAGGCGTTACACTTGAAGAGACGGCGGGATTTGCGGCTACTCTGGCTCTAGTGATGGGAGGCGTTACACCCACTAGAATGTATCTGCTCCACTAGTGTTGGTGATAGAAGTAACGGCTCCTCGAGATGTATTGACTACGGTAGCTCCACCGCAGGTACATCGACACAGGGAGTGTTATCCATACTAGCTCCATCGAATTGATTCTTTGATCCGGACCTGAGTTCCACCATTTTGAAATGAACTGTTGATTGAATTGATTCTAATATCTACCCTTTTTGAAATTGATGAAATTGAATCGAATTTGAAGAAATTGACTTTACAACCGAGAGATTAACCTCCCACTGTGGTCGCCAATTGTTTATGGGTGAAAACTATTCCTGTCGGATTTGGTAATTTGGGGTGTGTAGATGAGGAATGAATCTAAACCTAAACAAATGCACTTTGCGCGGTGAGTGCTTGTAGATTCGGAAATCAATGCATGCAAGTCCGGCCTAAACCAAGAAATGGCCGTTCTAGACTTGTTTCGGTCACAAAGTGAAGGAGATGGGGTTGATCTTAGGGAGGGAAGCGAAGAAGGTGTTGAGATTGTGAAGGTGTTGGCTTGCTTATGACTTGTAAGAAAGGTGAGCAGGCTTACGATTGATGCAAGCGAGCTCGGGTGTTTGAATACGTTTTGTATTAACACTTGGTTTTGTCTCGTCTGGACTTGTGTTGTTTTTCTCCTGTTTGGAAAATAGGGAGGAGAACCTATTTATACAAGTCATTTGAGCCTTATTCACGTCTCTCGTGGGAAGTGGAGGAAGTGGAGTGATAGAGTAGTGGAGGTGTGTGTTGGTGTTACACGGCCCGGTCTTGCCCTGTCATCTCTAACCGTCCATGACTTCCTAACACGTTCTTGTGATGGCGCGTTGCACGCTGCACGCTGTAAACCGCCAGACCAATACCCCGGTATGTATCCCCAGTTTGTGACATGATTGATGTCTGGAATGTGTGGATCGTGGGACCCACAAAAGGTAGCATGTAATGCTAAATTGAATAACTTGCGTTATTCGGGAAGTTGATACTTGTGAAGTATCATGTGTATTTTATGCAGGTACTGCATTATGGCGTGGTAGAGTGATGGGTGGTGATTACCATGACGCCTCACTGACCAATTAACTCTTGACCCAGGTTGTATAACCAAGCCGGTGAAGTTGGACGGACGAGATGATCTTTGAGACACTCATCTGCGGACCGTTGATGGAATTAGGTTTTGAAGAGGTGCGCGGGCATCATTCTTGACTTGGTCGAATCCAAGCTTGGGAGACGATTTTGGCCAGGCCGATCGTACATGTGTGTAGACGGCATGACGGTGCAGGCGCCCATACCCCATTACCTCACGAAAGTATGATCTTGGCCACTCAATTCGTCCGGTGAAGTTGAGTGGTCGAGATCAATTTGTGACAGAAAACTAGTGCCGCAAGAGCCTCACATCACGCCATCTTCAGGCGCGCGTTCCAAGACAACCAATTCTTGGTCGGTCTTGGTCGATCGCTCTGGAGTGTAGGTGGTAGGATGGTGTTCACGCCTATACTGACTGTCCCATGAAAACGTGATCTAAGCCACTCAAATCGTCCGGTGAAGTTGAGTGGTCGAGATCGGTTTTGCAATTTGGGAAGTGTGACCACGCAAGTTTGGACGCGCGTTTTGGGAAAGCCAGTCATGATATGCCTTGGCCGATCAGGTGAGGGGATAGACGGGCCCACGGTGGTCATCTTTGGTATGACCAGGACTGCTTAATCTAATCTGGGACCCTCCATTCGTGCCGGAGAAGATGGACGCTCGTGATGCTCAAAACCCTAATTTTGGGTTTCACGGTCGTGCGACCATGCTTTATTCGGCGTACGAATTGGGATAACCAACCATGGTTGGTCCTGACCGATTGGTCACGTATGTAAGCGGGCCCACGGTGATTGTGTTGACATTCTCTGGATCCTTTGAATCTACATCTACACCCTTCATCTATACCCGCGAAGATGGATGGTTGAGACTGTTTTGCGACACATGTAATATGCCGCATACCCTAATTTAGGGTTTTCCGTCCATATGCTCTGGTTTGGACGTTTTGGCAAGCTGTGCCAATATTTTGGGAGGCCGACCATGCGGGGTCCGCGTTGGTTCGTCGATGAATATTCCATACTCGCTTGGGGGTTATGGAATTGATCCAGGGCCATCCAATCACGGGTGAGGTTGGATGAACGAGATCATATCCATACCGATCTGATGTGTCAGGATGCTCAATCGGGCTAGTATAACACACCGAGAGTTCTCAATCGGGCTAGTATAACACACCGAGAGTTGCAACCTGTACGGGTATTTTGTACATGCTTTCATTATAATGCTTGGAGGTTCGTGTTGCTCTACTGAGAGCAACACTCAGTCGTCATGCCGCACTGATAATGAGTACAGGAAATACATGGCTGCTCACGCATTAATTAACAATGCTATAAATTCACAGGGTATATGGGATTGTTGCTACATGCTCCAACCTGGATGAATTTCATGTATTCACAGAATGGGATTGTTGCCACATGCTCCATTCTAGGTGAATTAGTAAAGCGAAGGAGTATCCAACACTTATTAATGGCTTTATATTTTACAAGATATCAGCACATGATTTTCTGGTTTTTTACAATTTTAACCTTAAACGAAAATCCACCATCAACAAATCCGTAAAGGATTCTTTAGAACTGCCTGTTTAAACTTTTGTGAAATTTTTAAGGTGTGCAAAGCTCAAAATTACCATATAGATGTAGTTTTTCGTATATTTAGTCTCTTGTGGAACGATGCTATTAATAAGTAGTATATAAACTCATTTGTTACCACGAAGCTTACGCGTGCATACGACTTATGAGATCCATTTCATGAGGTTCTGACTCATCTGTTTTGATATAATTTGGTCGTAGATAGTTCAACCACCTCAACCTATAACTTTTCCTAGATCAGTTCATCCCTGCAACGACATATGACAAAAACTATGAAATGTAAGACATATGGTTATGAAATGTAAAACATATGGTTTATAGTTTTGCCAACAATGTCTCTCTCTAATTGCGCCAATTCTGAGATGAATTCAGAGCCATGAAATTGCATGGTAATGTTTGATAGATTACTAGATCCACGTAAAGTTCACAAATTGAAAATTGTCGAAAGCCCGAGCAGGAATATTATCATCGAATTCCTTTATCATGTCCCAAGGACCATATCCAACTCCAACTAAAATAATTGATAGTAGGTACTCGCTCGCTTTCACAATTGTTTCAACGGTCCTTTGCTCCAGCTGACTTAGCTGCCCATGCACAATGTCAAAACTTCTAGTTATCTGCCCAACAACAATTATCAACAAAACATGGTACTGAATCCCACGTTGCTCGAAAATAGTCATAACCATATCGATAACGTGGGAATATGAAATCGGTCCTGTCATACGTATTTGTGGGAGTAATTCCTGATATCGTGATAATGCTTCCTCAAATCCATTGCAGTGTGTTTAAACTAAACACATCCTGATCATGTGTTAATATGTCTCGAAATCTAAAACTGAAACATTAAAAGATATAGATGGTTAAGTTAATGGTAGTGTTGCAATCTTAGATAGGTTGACAGTTTAAGTGTATTCTCTTCAAAAAAATCATGATTCCATGAATTGTTCGTCTTAGTTGTACGTATTCCTATGATCATATGATTTTTTAAAATGATGCACATCAAATGAAATTCAAAGTAAGTATATTATACTGAGCTACCATGATCGACATACTAAGTTTTTTCATTTTTTTGTTGTAAGTGGTTACCCATTCTTCACGGTTGTTTACATTTTTCGGTCATGACTTAATTTACATGTCATGATATTAACGGTCCTTCGCTATATGATTTAGTTACAAACAAAATACGATAAATGACTACATAATAAAGTTAAAAAAAAAAGGGATTCGTATAGTAGATGGGTATCTAACATTATACCGTGATGCGGTACATTCCATGACTACCGTGAAATTTTCGCATTTACCTTTGGTGTGTGAGTACAAAAAAAAAGGGCCTCGTATAATAGATATGTATTTAACATTTCTGCAAAAAAAAACATTCACAACTAGTATTCAGCCTCATACTTCTGATATAACTATTGTTTAATAAAATTTGAACGAACTTGCTAGTGTGCTTCGACAAGTTATTGAAGATATTCAAACCATGCATATATAACATATATATTGAAAATACATTCATTCTCATAGCTTTAACAAGATATTCATAGTCAATCACTTGAAATTAGATGTTCCCTAGCTATAATAATCAATAAGCAAAGTGTATATTTTCCTGACCTTTGGAAATTTGAACGATGTCTTCCTGATCGCAGAAGAAAATACAAAATCAGAACCACAACATCGTGAGGCTTAGTAAAACATAAAACAAATGGCAAGTGATATCCTTGTATTTTAAGAAAAAAGTAAAATCTTCATTTCTAAGTTATCATTAGAATATGGACAATCCAACATGGTCAACATCATCAATTGTTAAGCAATCGCTCTGTCTTACATAGTTATACTTGCTTGCCATTTTCAGATTCATATTTTCCACCACGCATCAAAAATATTTGCTCCAAATAATGTGACATCCCAGTATAGAATGACAAATAAGTTAAAAAACTGCAAAAACTTAGTTATAAAAAATAGGCGAAACATTTAAGATGGAGCAACCGCACATAATGAAGGTGACCATGTTCGATTTATAAATATATATTACCTAGCACGCAAATATGCAATAAAGTATTCACAAAGAAAAACGATACAATGAATAAATGGCATTAATTCTTATTGGGATGGATTGGCCTTGACACTTTTCACAAATATTAGAATGTGTAATTTCGTAAGGGATAAGTTGTTAGCTTGTAAGTAATAGAGAGATGAAATGTGTTAGAGCACTTCTCGGTCAAACTCGCATGCGTTGCTATCTCAAGCATGTTTGTCAATGTTAGTGATCAAAACTATAAGTCTTGATTTCTAGTCTACTATAACTAAGTCTCGGACTAGGATAAAAAGTGTAGTTGAGCTCAAGAACTCCATGGCGATCATCATACAAGACGAAGAACTACATAACTACTCAAGGAACTGGTGGAACTTCATCGACTAAAAGGTATGTGGAGACTTGAACTTATCTATCACTCAAAAGTCTATCTACTCTATATCCTATCTTGAGACAAAAGTCGTTTTGCTATATAGACTTTGATTATACACATTTGCTATTTTGAGACGAGTTTATCTCGCTTATCTATTTCTCGAAATATGTGTTTGTAAGCTTTCGCTTTGGCCAGCAAAGTACGCAGATTTTGGTTCAAGGAATAAGGACTTATACATGAATGTGTTACCACACAATGCTTATATCCAACAATGGTTATATAATCTAAACTCTCATTTCAATCATTGAAACATTCTTAGAGGACGTTATATAGTTGTTATTCACAAACCATTTTTCGTCAAAGCCATTTTCAAGTGATTGAAACATAACATGACTTTTGTCACTAGGTAAAGATGAATTCAGAAACTGGGCAGTGCGAACCCGATCCGCGTCTTTGTCGGAGGTTCTCTTCCGAGAAAATCTACTGGAGTTTGTGAACTATTTACAAACATATTCCGGGTACTTAAGTCCGCGTACCTAGTCCGCGTACTTAGGTTGGTTATTTTCTAAAAACGATTATTCGTGAACTTATACTTATATTAACTATGGAATGCAAGTTTTCAAACCGTGGCTATAAAGTTCATGAATCGATTCGAGTGAATCAAATCGTTCTTGCTTCGATTGTGTCTTGTATACTTCTATAAGATCTAAGCAATTGAACAACTTTCTAACTAGTTCATTTAAGTCATTTGAACTAGTTATGGTAAAGAAGAATATGGTTAATATGAAAGTGCTCATATGGCTAACCATTTGGTTAACTACTGTTGAACCAATGAATGTACATGTTTGGGTACAGTTACACAAACCTAAAACATGCATTTCATTTGTGTGTAACAAGCTAAGTTTTCGATCTAACGGTTGAAAGATATTAGCTTGAATCTAATCAGGTTTTCATCTAACGGTGAATATTGAATGTTTTGTTACTAAGCTAACTGGTCGGTTGTCAATCCGTCAAAAATAATTTCACTTTCTTACTCACTAAATTTAAATGAAGTACAAGGTAAGGAAGAGTTCGTATCCACAGAGAGGCAATTGTTGTTATGCGATTTTCAGTTTCTAAGGTAACCAAGGGGGATGTTTGTTGTTTAAGCGAAATACTAAAGTAAAAATAAAATAGAGCAAGCAAATAATTGGAATAATCAATAAGGAGAAGATATTGGTCACGGGATAGTATCATTCACAAACATGTATTTTCATCAATGATTAGAATTGGTAATTTAATCTCTCATCTACTAAAAGTCTTAGGATACCTTGATTGCAAGTATATCCCGCTAATTACCTGTTTTCATCACAACCACATTAAAAGATGCATATGTGAATTCTTCCTAGAAAGCAACCTAAAGTGTAAAACCACAATTAGATTTAACTCCCTAAAAGCAATAAGTTCTATGGAATAAGACTAATCAATGCAAACGAATGTGTAAAAGCACTAGTCGTTTTAACAAAAGTTATGATTCACTTGTGACTAGTAGGATATATCACTAGAAGCACTACCCACAATTATGCTACTTAGAATCAGGGATAAACAACTTTTTCGTATTGAAAACCCTAATATATCTCTAGAGATGAATGTAAATCAGATTGATTCCGGACTCAACCAAACAAACTATCAAATCATATAACACTATTAATTGTGAATCACAAACAATAAAATATTGAGACAAAACTAATTCATTGAATCATATAACATATTGAGAAACCAACTTTATCCCATAACCAATAATATGTTTAGCTACTCATAGCTATAGAGTTCATCTTAAAAATATTAATTGAGAAGAAGAAGATGAACAAAAGCAAACCCTAGAAGCGTAAACAAAACCGGCTCTCCAAAGTTCCCAGAAAAATATATGATCTAAAAGTTGTAGATTTCTCTTTTATAGCTCCTCTTGTTCCCAAAATTAGGTCTAGTCTTCAAAGTCCATTAGATGTAAATCCACCAAGCCTATAAGTGAGAGAAACCCATGTAGAAAATATGCCCAAAAACGGTCACCGGAAAGCTGGTATTATGGCCGGAAATCGACCGGAGAGGTGACCGGAAAACGGCTCAGGTGACCGGCAAAGTCCGCCCGATCACCGGTCAACGAGTCAACTCGGTCTAGTCAATTGAGTCAGCTCGCTGAGTCAAACCGGGTCATCAGGTGAGTCAGGATCATGAGTCAGATCCGAGTCAGCTGTGCATGAGAGCTAACTGGGCTGACTTGGTTCTAGCCTTCTAGGCCATTGCACACGCTGATTTTGTGATGCACCATCCTTGTGCCTATCCGACCAAGATGGCTATGCCTTCTGGCTATGACTTTTAACTGTCCTTCCTGCTCATCCCAGACTTTCATTCTCTTGCCAGGCCAATTAAACCCATTGTAAACACGCACCAAACTGCAGCTGCAATCAAGCAATATCTTCCCTGTTTTTGTTATTTTGAAATCCAAATCACCACCATTCTCACATTGAGCTCAAACCTTCCCAACAATCATCACAAGCTCTTAACCCATATCTGCAAACACAATATTGCACTGCACTACATAGCTCTGCAATTCCCCATAATTTCATCTATAACCTCATACTCAGGTCACTGCTATCTCAGACGCTCAACTGCAGCTAAACCAAATATACCACCACAGTATAAGCCATGGCCTGTAAACATCACCATAAACTCCTCCATAACACACAGGTTCTTCTCGGATTTCTCAGTCAATACCAACTCCATATCACAACATCAAACTCATTAGTCGGCAACAATGAACTTGTTGTTCCTGCAATTTCCAGCAGCATCACCTGCAACCTTGATCTCATATCACCAGCTCGCATTGCGACTTAGCTCACAAAACTCCATTGAACCCATTTTATCACAAAGAGCACAAACCTTGCCTACAATTGACTCAATCTCGGTTTCGATTCATTCTCATCTAACATCCATTCCCACTATCGTCTATCCGCACTACACATGCCCGCAACTTCACTCAAATCACATTCTCCTGCCCGGTGCCTTACCGCAACTACTTGCATTAGCAGTACAGACTTGAACTCAAACTCAATAGCATCAAGCACTTGCACCTGAGACCTGCAATCTCCTAGCCTGCCAGAGCCTTTCATTTCAGCTCAGGATCACCTGTCTCAGTCAAATCCACAACTCAGACCACCAAACCCATGTTTCTTAAATCCAGCTCAACTCACTCCAGCTTAGGCCACAACCACTGGCACTTGAGACCTGAATCAACCCTGCTGCTCTGTAAGCCATTCTCAATGCCACCATTTCAGTACCACCAGCAGTTCAGCTCAATACCTTACACTGAACTTGGTAACCCATCTCAGAACCATGGCATCTGCTCCAATTCTTCACCTGAATTATTCATTTTCTTCACAACAGCAAAGTAGCATCACCTGCATCAATCAGCACGAACAACCCATTTCTCAGTCGTCTCATAATCACCGTCTCCAATTTCTTCTCGTAATCTTCACTGGAAACACCGGATTCCACCATCCACAGATCAACACAACAGCAGCTATTCAACATCTTCTGAGTCTCAGAAGGTCACCCAGAACCCTTTCCAACCATAACCACAGTCCACAAATTCATCTTAATAACACCTTCAATTTCATGCTCATCACAGTAGCAGATCCCCTTTCTCATCAACTCCTGAAGCTTCATCACTCGACCCCTACAAATCCATCATCTTCTTAATCTTCATCTCAATCACTAACAAACACTGGGTTCAACTCAAATCCAATAAAACCCATCGTTGATTCCCATCTTCTCAACACAGTATCATCTCTTCAAATCGCCTGAAATGTAGAATCAAATCAATTTACACCCAACACCCATTCAATCTCTGCTTAATCTCTTCTATCAATTTCTGAGATCTGAGCTTGAAAAACAGCAAAACCCTATGTTTCTTTATCTCAATTTCTTCTCGATTCAGCCTTTCTTTCTTGAACATCATCTCTGCCATGAATTCGAACAGTGTCTCTCTGATCTATCCCCTTTCAATTTCTCGATCTCGCGGACAACAGCAGCCGTTCTCATCTTTTCTCTCTGAATTTCTTAATCTCAGGTGAAGCTCGAGAACAAAAGAAAAACACTTCTCACGATGTTAAGGCTCTGTAGTGATGAAAATTGCTTAAGGCAACCACCGAAGGATAAGGGCACCAAAGTGATATATGTGGCCTGTCGGTTTCAGGGAACTGACCACCTATTCTGTTTTCTAGCTCAACTGTCAGTTGCGCGGAACTGACAATTCATTCTTCACCTCTTTTACTATATAACCTCAACTAGCTCCAAGTATTACTCGCCTGTGAGTTGGTCTTTTTGCCATTTTCGCTCCAAATGAATGATTCCTCCTTCTTTTGCTCCGAATGACTCCAAACTACCTAATCGACTCAAAAGCAAACATAAGATACATAATTTACACGACAATAGTAAAGAAAGCATAAATACTAGATATAAAATTAGGTGTTTTAGACACCTATCAGATTCCCCTACACTTAGACTTTGCTAGTCCTCGAGCAAATCAAACAAAACAATTCTAAAGAATACATACAACTCCGTGTCGTCGAGGCTACGGTCACTTTTAGCATAAATAACAAGCCTTTAAACCCCTAGGTGTCCCTAGTGGACGAGTTATAGTCTCGTGAGGGATTACTAGAGATATACCCACAAAACCTATTTTTCCAACTTACTAGTTCTCCGAAATGATAGCATCCAATGCGCTAAGAAGACATAGAAATTCTGCACCCTAGTCATAAGAAGTTAGACACATAAATGAACACAATCTCATCCTTAAAAGTTGAGAGAGAAATAACCATCCCTTATCGAAAGAAATTCGGGTTCGGAGTGATCGAAAGTCTCGACTCGCCTCACAAGAAAGGGTTTTATGAAGTTGCTCTCAATAATAAACTGACTTTTTATGGGTCACACATGTGTCCAGGTTGGAATGAAGAGAGAATCCTGCGACACGTTAAATGGTAGGAAGGCATACCCCTCCGAAGTGTTTTAAAAACCCACATCTTTTATTCATTTTTGAAAACCCATTTTTCTGACGATCTCTAAGAAAGGAAATCAACCACTTAACGAAGGTGGGAATATGCTTACTTACCTCGTTATCCGTTCGGCGTGCAGCTAGCACCACTCTCACTGCATCCATAGAAACGTCTTTGGTCTTTAATCGGTGTCTTCATCTTCGTCTTCGGTCTTCAACTCTTGATGATAACTCTTGAACTTCGTAGAATCTTGACAATATGATTCTTTCCTCTAATTCCTTGTCCCTTGAAACTTCTTTATAAATATTCCTTCTTTCCATTGGCTTTATTGAAAGAATACAAAACTAAAAACGAATTACACAAACCAAAATATAATATTTTTTTCTTTTTTTTCTTTTTCTATTTTTTTTTCAAATTTTTTTATCTTTTTTTTAATCTTTTTTTTTAAACATAAAAAATAAAACAAATACAAAATAAAAACGAAATAAAACAATAAAACTAGTAATGAACCTAAAGAAATTTTCTCTTGTCTCCTTTTTTTTTATCATTTTTTTATTTTTTTTTTATTTTTTTTTTATTTTTTTGGAGACAAGAGAAAGTAAAATACAAATAGAATAAAAAGGTAAGTACAAAGGCCATGGTGTAAGTACTTTACCGCTTGATTCTTCACAACTTATATGTCTTGATATCATAAACTACTCGAACTCTCATCCTTGATAATTTTCATTCTTGTACAATAGTCTTCAACTTATAAAAATTCTGCTCCTTGTTTTGTTGCTTTACTTGAATCTGAAATCTGCTCAATTAAATACCGTTGCTTGTAAACCTCAAACGTGTTCAACTTTCCTTCAAATTTGTGATGCTCCTCTTGTTGATGATGATGGTGTTTCTATGGACTGTTGGTGTAGAGAGAGATAAGGTGGATGGTGCTAAGCTGCGAACAAGATTACAAGTGGTATGTAAGTTAGCAATTCGATGTCACCATCATGGTTGATAAAAATAGCACTCAAGAGATCAAAATAGTGCTTCTATGGTGGGAGGTTGGGCAGCTCACCATTACGCCCGGAGTTTACGTACGGTGACACACACTCTAAAAGCACAAATTTAGACGGTACAAAGAATTGAAGGTTGGTGCCTCACATTATGTAACATGGGTAGTCTCCACTATAGGGGATCACTACTCTAATACCGAATTCGATCTGCACCTTATTTGCCTTGGCATGGTTAAATCCAACTTTAACTCTCATACAATTAAGAAACCCGATCATGTTCTCTGTCATCTCTAAGTTCAGTCACTCTTATGAGATTCTCGATGTAATCTTAGCGACATGTATACTATGTGACTCTAAACTAACTACAAGTTGGAGTTTTCTTATTCACTAGTTTACACAAAAGTTGAAAAATTTCAAAAATTTACAACGCAAATGCTTAACCCCTCCTCCACACTTAAACTTTACATTGTCCTCAATGTAAATTGAATAAATCCAAAGCAAGTCAAGGTTTCTAACAAAAATCGGAAAAATAAAAAAAAAGACAAGAAAAACTAAAAACAAGACAAGAAATACTCATCCTTTGGGTTGCCTCCCAATTAACGCTTGGTTTAAAGTCGTCGACCCGACTATCTCCTTGCTTTCTATGACTCCTCCGGAGGAGCACATCCACAAAGTTCACTCCTTCCACCACTTCGGAAGTGAAATTCTCATTATATGGTTTCAATAGGTGCCCATTAACTTTAAGTTCTTTCCCTGTAGCTATGCTTTGCAATTTCCAACTGCACCATGAGAAAACACATTAGTAACAATAAAAGGTCCGATCCATCGTGACCTTAATTTACCAGGAGGAAATAAATGCAAGCGAGAATTAAACAAAAGCACTTTCTCGCCCAATGCAAAATTGTTTCTAGAAATCATGTTATCATGAAATGCCTTCGTCTTTTCCTTATAAATTCGCGAACTTTCAAATGCATCATTGCGAAGCTCCTCTAGATCTTGGAGTTGTAACTTCCTTTGCTTTCCAGCCCCATCCATCTCCATGTTGCATTGTTTAATAGCCCAAAACGCCTTATGCTCAATTTCAACGGGTAAATGACAAGGTTTACCATAAACAAGCCTAAAGGGAGACATACCAATAGGTGATTTATATGCGGTTCTATACGCCCACAAAGCATCATTAAGTCGCATGCTCCAATCTTTCCTTATTGGGTTCACCGTCATTTCTAGAATGGATTTCACCTCCCGGTTAGACACCTCGGCTTGTCCATTGGTTTGGGGATGATAAGGTGTTGCAATCTTGTGCGACACATTGTACTTCATCAACAAGCTTTGCAAAATCCTGTTTTTGAAGTGAGAACCCCCATCGCTAATTATGGCTCGTGGAATTCCAAACCTTGCAAAAATATTAGCTTGTACAAAATCTGAAACCACTTTAGAATCATTAGTTGGGGTGGCCTTAGCTTCCACCCATTTCGAGACATAATCAACCGCAAGTAAGATATAAAAATTCCCATGGGAGTTGACAAAAGGCCCCATAAAATCAATACCCCATACATCAAAAACTTCAATAAATTGAATAAAAGTTTGTGGCATTTGATTTCGGGCACCTAGATTGCCGGTTCTTTGGCACCTATCACAAGTTGTACAAAATATATGTGCATCCTTAAACAAAGTTGGCCAATAGAAACCACTTTCAAGTACCTTGTGAGCGGTTCTCTTACTCCCAAAATGTCCCCCGCAAGCATAAGAATGACAAAAAGACAAGATAGAATTAAATTCAGATTCGGGAATGCACCTTCGTATTACTTGGTCACTACCATGTTTCCATAAGTATGGATCATCCCATATGTATTAGTTACCTACATTCATATAAGGATTCTCCCACGTTTTGCTTCATCCCACAAATCTCCTTTCGAATTTGAGTAGCCTTTGATGCAGGAAAATATCTCTCTAAAAAAAGTTTCTTCAACCCATTCCATGTCGTGACACTTAGGGAGGTAAATAGTACAACCAATCCTTAGCACTATCCATTAAAGAGAAACGGAAAACTTTCAACATTGCACCATACGCCTCAACATCCATTTGGAAGCATAGCCGTGACAATGGTGTGGAAGTCCATAAGATGTTTGTTTGGGTCTTCATTCACCATGCCATGGAATTTTGGTAATTCTCTAAGCAACCCGGCTTTATCTCAAAAGTAGAGTTCGTTTGAATACACCCTTGTTGTGTGTCAAGCCTATGAGAAGCCAAGTCCTTGAGTGAACGATTTGCATCACCCATTGCTTCTTCTTCTTCAACTTGTGGTTCGTCTACGATTGGAACCTCTTGTTCTCCTTCTATTTGAGTATCTCCTTCCACCTTTAACTCTAGATTTTCTGTTGTGTCTTGACTTGGTTGGAGTATTGTGCCTCTTCGAGTAGCTATCCCGCACCTTGGATAATTCCAATCTTTAGAAGCCAGGGATTAGGTACCTGAAAACAATTCTCGCAAACAAGTGAGAAACAAGACAAGAAACAAAAAGCAAAGATAAAAGCAGAAATTGTAAAAAGAAACTAAAAACTTAATAACAAGCCGTATGCCTCCCCGGCAACGGCGCCAAAATTTGGTCGGTTGTCAATCCGTCAAAAATAATTTCACTTTCTTACTCACTAAATTTAAATGAAGTACAAGGTAAGGAAGAGTTCGTATCCACAGAGAGGCAATTGTTGTTATGCGATTTTCAGTTTCTAAGGTAACCAAGGGGGATGTTTGTTGTTTAAGCGAAATACTAAAGTAAAAATAAAATAGAGCAAGCAAATAATTGGAATAATCAATAAGGAGAAGATATTGGTCACGGGATAGTATCATTCACAAACATGTATTTTCATCAATGATTATAATTGGTAATTTAATCTCTCATCTACTAAAAGTCCTAGGATACCTTGATTGCAAGTATATCCCGCTAATTCCCTGTTTTCATCACAACCACATTAAAAGATGCATATGTGAATTCTTCCTAGAAAGCAACCTAAAGTGTAAAAGCACAATTAGATTTAACTAAGTTCTATGGAATAAGACTAATCAATGCAAATGAATGTGTAAAAGCACTAGTCGTTTTAACAAAAGTTATGATTCACTTGTGACTAGTAGGATATATCACTACAAGCACTACCCACAATTATGCTACTTAGAATCAAGGATAAACAACTTTTCGTATTGAAACCCTAATATAGCTCTAGAGATGAATGTAAATCGGATTGATTAGGACTCAACCAAACAAACTATCAAATCATATAACACTATTAATTGTGAATCACAAACAATAAAATATTGAGACAAAACTAATTCATTGAATCATATAACATATTGAGAAATCAACTTTATCCCATAACCAATAATATGTTTAGCTACTCATGGCTATGGAGTTCATCTTAAAAATATTAATTGAGAAGAAGAAGATGAACAAAAGCAAACCCTAGAAGCGTAAACAAAACCGGCTCTCCAAAGTTCCCAGAAAAATATATGATCCAAAAGTTATAGGATTTCTCTTTTATAGCTCCTCTTGTTCCCAAAATTAGGTCTAGTCTTCAAAGTCCATTAGATGTAAATCCACCAAGCCCATAAGTGAGAGAAACCCATGTAGAAAATATGCCCAAAAACGGTCGCCGGAAAGCTGGTATTATGGCCGGAAATCTGCCGGAGAGGTGGCCGGAAAACGGCTCAGGTGACCGGCAAAGTCCGCCGATCACTTAGGTCAACGAGTCAACTCGGTCTAGTCAATTGAGTCGGCTGTTTGAGTCAAACCGGGTCATCAGGTGAGTCAGGATCATGAGTCAGATCCGAGTCAGCTGTGCATGAGAGCTAACTGGGCTGACTTGGTTCTAGCCTTCTAGGCCATTGCACACGCCTGATTTTGTGATGCACCATCCTTGTGCCTATCCAGCCAAGATGGCTATGCCTTCACAACTGCAGCTTTTAACCTGTCCTTCCTGCTCATCCCAGACTTTCATTCTCTTGCCAGGCCAATTAAACCCATTGTAAACACGCACCAAACTGCAGCTGCAATCAAGCCATATCTTCCCTGTTTTTGTTATTTTGAAATCCAAATCACCACCATTCTCACATTGAGCTCAAACCTTCCCAACAATCATCACAAGCTCTTAACCCATATTTGCAAACACAATATTGCACTGCACTACACAGCTCTGCAATTCCCCATAATTTCAGCTACAACCTCATACTCAGGTCACTGCTATCTCAGACGCTCAACTGCAGCTAAACCAAATATACCACCACAGTATAAGCCATGGCCTGTAACATCACCATAAACTCCTCCATAACACACAGGTTCTTCTCGGATTTCTCAGTCAATACCAACTCCATATCACAACATCAAACTCATTAGTCGGCAACAATGAACTTGTTGTTCCTGCAATTTCCAGCAGCATCACCTGCAACCTTGAGCTCATATCACCAGCTCGCATTGCGACTCAGCTCACAAAACTCCATTGAACCCATTTTATCATAGCAGCACAAACCTTGCCTACAATTCAGCTCAATCTCAGTTTCGATTCATTCTCATCTAACATCCATTCCCAGCTATCGTCTATCCGCAGCTACACATGCCTGCAACTTCACTCAAATCACATTCTCCCTGCCAGTGCCTTACTGCAACTACTTGCATTAGCAGCTGCAACTTGAACTCAAACTCAATAGCAGCAAGCACTTGCACCTGAGACCTGCAATCTCCTAGCCTGCCAGAGCCTTTCATTTCAGCTCAGGATCACCTGTCTCAGTCAAATCCACAACTCAGACCACCAAACCCATGTTTCTTAAATCTAGCTCAACTCACTCCGACTTAGGCCACAACCATCGGCACTTGAGACTGAATCAACCCCTGCTGCTCTGTAAGCCATTCTCAATGCCACCATTTCAGTACCACCAGCAGTTCGACTCAATACCTTACACTTGAACTTGGTAACCCATCTCGAGAACCATGGTATCAGCTCCAATTCTTCACCTGAATTATTCATTTTCTTCACAACAGCAAAGTAGCATCACCTGCATCAATCAGCACGAACAACCCATTTCTCAGTCGTCTCATAATCACCGTCTCCAATTTCTTCTCGTAATCTTCACTGGCAACACCGGATTCCACCATCCACAGATCAACACAACAGCAGCTATTCAACATCTTCTGAGTCTCAGAAGATCACCCAGAACCCTTTCCAACCATAACCACAGTCCACAGATTCATCTTAATAACACCTTCAATTTCATGCTCATCACGATGAATGGATCCCTTTCTCATCAACTCTGAAGCTTCATCACTCGACCCCTACAAATCCATCATCTTCTTAATCTTCATCTCAATCACTAACAAACACTGGGTTCAACTCAAATCCAATAAAACCCATAGTTGATTCCCATCTTCTCAACACAGTATCATCTCTTCAAATCGCCCAGAAACAGAATCAAATCAATTTACACCCAACACCCATTCAATATCTGCTTAATCTCTTCTATCAATTTCTGAGATCTGAGCTTGAAAAACAGCAAAACCCTATGTTTCTTTATCTCAATTTCTTCTCGATTCACCCTTTCTTTCTTGAACATCATCTCTGCCATGAATTCGAACAGTGTCTCTCTGATCTATCCCCTTTCAATTTCTCGATCTCGCGGACAACAACAACCGTTCTCATCTTTTCTCTCTGAATTTCTTAATCTCAGGTGAAGCTCGAGAACAAAAGAAAAACACTTCTCACGATGTTAAGGCTGTAGTGATTAAAATTGCTTAAGACACCCACTTAGAAGGATAAGGGCACCAAAGTGATATATGTGGCCATCGGTTTGAGGAACCGACCACCTATTACGTTTTCTAGCTCAACTGTCGGTTGCGCTTGAACCGACAATTCATTCTTCACCTCTTTTATTGTATAACCTCAACTAGCTCCAAGTATTACTCGCCTGTGAGTTGGTCTTTTTGCCATTTTCGCTCCAAATGAATGATTCCTTCTTCTTTTGCTCCGAATGACTCCAAACTACCTAATCGACTCAAAAGCAAACATAAGATACATAATTTACACGACAATAGCAAAGAAATCATAAATACTAGATATAAAATTAGGTGTTTTAGACACCTATCACTAACATTGATTGCAAACCCTGATTTGAAAGAATATAAAGGAGAACTCTAGCAACTGGGAAACCTAATCCCCACACCTCCTGTGTGATACTAGTTGTATAAGCTAGAGTCGATTCTCCTTTAACCTTAAGTTTCTACCGAGACCCTGTAGGTTAACGACTTGAAGACTTCATTGGGATTGTGAAGCCAAACCGATAATACTTTTTTGTAGTTGTGTGATCTGATCTTGTTGTTTCTATCGTATTTAGTACAATTGTAATTATTGACTTGAGATTGATATCTCCGATAGGCAAGATATAAAAGTAATCACAAACATCTTCGTCTCATCATTTGTGATTCCACAATATCTTCTTTCGCCACGTCGATTAAGATTATTGTGAGGTGATTGATAATACTAGGCTGTTCTTTGGGAATATAAGTCCGGGTTATAAATTAGTTCCTTTTCACCTTGATTTATCAAAAGACGAAACAAAACTTGTAGGTATTTCTGTGGGAGACAGATTTATCTATTACTGTAGACTTTTCTGTGTGATACAGATTTTCTTATTAAAGTCTTCGACTTTGGGTCGTAGCAACTATTAGTTGTGGGTGAGATCAGCTAAGGGAATCAAGTACGTAGTATCCCGCTGGGATCAGATACGTAAGGAGCGCAACTGTACCTTGGATTAGTATGAGATTAATTGGGGTTCAACTACAATCCAGACCGAAGTTATTTTGTAGTAGGCTAGTGTCTGCAGAGGCTTAATACAATGTGTGTTCAATCTGGACTAGGTCCCGGGGTTTTTCTGTATTTGCGATTTCCTCGTTAACAAACTTCTGGTGTCTGTGTTATTTCTTTTCCGCATTATATTTTGTTATATAATCGAAATATCACAGGTTGTGCGTTAGATCAATCAATTAGAATATACAACCTTTGGTTGTTGATTTACATTGATTGACACTTGGATATTGGTCTTTGGTACCATCCAAGTTATCTCTCTTGTATTTAATTAGACTCGCAGATTTATATTTGCTTGAGTAAGAATTAAATCGAGGGATCAAGAGATAATAACTCTTTGATATACTTTTAATAAGATTGAGTCTAGTTGCTTCTCTTAAAAGTATATTGGAGTTAGTCCATACAGATTTCTAAGCGAAATATTGGGTGTGGTTTTTGTACCCCTGCTTTTTCAAAATGCATTTTATACATACATAAGTGCATGAATAATACAACAGATCTATGGTATTAAGAGGACAGTCGGGACGGAGAAAAAAATATTTTAATCAGTACGGAAAAGAACATGTAGTACATTTGTTAATAGTAAGAAGGACAACAATTGATTCAGACACAATCACAGCACACCCACTTTACATCCCACATTAC
Organism: Papaver armeniacum; assembly: GCA_023531295.1. Classification (NCBI taxonomy): domain Eukaryota; kingdom Viridiplantae; phylum Streptophyta; class Magnoliopsida; order Ranunculales; family Papaveraceae; genus Papaver; species Papaver armeniacum. The sequence goes on from JAJJWW010014378.1 coordinate 138,093, forward strand.
AGGACCGTCAAAATATCAATCAAAACATTATTGCATGCAGATCATCAGATGTGTAACAAAAAGAGAAAAGGGGTGATGTATCATTAAGATTTTTTTTAATCTAACTTTACAATCAATATCATAATAACTTGGGTTCAAAATATCCATATCAAAATACATATAATCCAGAAATCATTTATGATCAAAGTATGTTGATCACCATTATCCTAGATTTTGAAACCAATCACAATAATGTAAAAACTAAAACCTAGATTATGATTTTACAAATTGATTTTCCAAAATGGTTACAAGAAGAATCAAGAGAACAACTGAAGAACAAGAAGTAATAAAGGATGATAGTACTGCTCTAGGTCATCAGAAGAAGAATCAAGAAGATCAAAACGTAGATCAACGAGGAAGAAGAGTAAAATGGTAGTAACACCAAAATCAAAGAAGAAACATGTTGATATTTCATCGTAAGATGATTTTGAAGAATTACAAAGACCGAAATAAAGAACACATAGTAAAAAGAATAAAAAGGTTGCAAAACCGAAGAAAGGTACTATTTCTAACACTTTTAGTTTGTTTTTTGTGTTTCTGGGACATAGATCCACCAGTACATATGTGAACTACTGATGAAAAATTGTTGAATACCCATCATAATTTACATGTAACTTGCAGTTTGTGTTTCTAGCATATAGATTTGCCAGTACATAACTCAAAAACTGTTGAATAATAATAAAAAGTGACATGCAATGTGTTATTCTTTGTTTCTGATACATAGAACCACCAGTACATATATCAAATACGAGGTTTCTATTTATTTATGAATTTGGGTATTTTTTGGCAGTAAATAAGTCCAATAATGAATGAGTAACATTGTTTATGTTCCATATATCATTGTTTGTGTTTCTGGCACATAGATTGCCAGTATATAACTCAAAAATTGTTGAATAACAGTGTGTGGCATGCCTATATATGCAATACTGAGACATAACAATGTTTATGTACCCTAAATTCATTAAATTCTTTATTATGCATCCATACATGATTGTTTGTGACACAAAATAATCATATATGCTTCACCTTTTTTTTTCTTTTTCTTTAGGAGATAATGATCTTGGGTATGTAGTACATAAGGCCAATACTGATTGTTTTTGTTTCAGACATGATGAATTTTGAAGTGCATAAATGCTATACTGAAACAAGATAAATTAAATTTTGCAGGAAGGTTGTGCAAAAATCTGTTAGAAAGTTGTACATGTTTGGTTTCACAGCACTATGTAGTCTGGTTGCCAAAATGAAGTCGAGTAACTATACTTTCAGTGAAGCCTAGTTAGAAAAGATAGGTGAATTTTCTTATGGACAGATATTCTTAATGTTTAGGTACACTACGTACACAGAAAGTCATTGGAAAAAGCTAGAAGGTGATGTCAAAAAGTACTTGAAGTGTTACAAAAAGGGTCGAGTCAAGAATGAGCTCACATTTGAGTTCGTTAGAAGAGGTAAAACACATGTTCTCACATCGACACCAGAAAAAATGGTTGTAATCTTTGGGATGCCAAGATTGGCAGGAAGAAGAACTGATGACACCAATTTGATGGGAGGTGGTGGATGGAGACAGAAACCGTTTTACATTAGACACTTTGGCAGGAGCAACATGGTTACAAGACCAATGCTACAAAATGCGATCCTGAACATGCTCAAGCGTATTGGAATCAAGAAGAAAAATGGTATTTCTGAATCTGAAGGTGGCGAAGATAGTGATGAAGACAATGAGGATAATACCAAAAACGAACAAGTACATGATAGTGAAGATGATGAAGATACTGAACACATGATACCAAGAGTAGAAACGGAACAAACTCTAGAAGATATGGTTAAGCTAATATGCATGTTTATGTGTATTACTTTGTTTTTTACAACAAAAGATGCTCATAAACTTAAAGAGAAGTATTTCGGTTTAGTTGATGATCTCGAGAAGTCAAATAATGTATCTTGGTCTGACCTAATTCATGGTTTCTTAGAGAAAAAAATCAATCAGAACTACAACACTCTCGAGGACATCACTGGTTGTGTTGTCTATTTGCTAGTATGTGAAAAAGCGGGGGTATAACAACCACACCCAATAATTCGTTTGGCAATCTGTATGGACTAAACTCCAATATAATTCCGAGAGCACCAACTTAAAAGTGAGACTCAATCAATAAATATATCAATGAGCTTTATCTCTCCTTCTCAATACAATCAGCAAATTGAACAGATAGAAATTCGTGATCCTGATTGATATGAGAAATAACTTGGACAGTACCAAAGACCAATGCCCAAGTGTCAATCAAGTTCTATCCAACAATCAAGGTCGGATTTGTCAACTGATTGAACTATGCACAACCTGTGATATTTCAATTATATAAACAAACATAATGCGGAAAAGAAATAACACAGATACCAGAAATTTTGTTAACGAGGAAACCGCAAATGCAGAAAAACCCCGGGACCTAGTCCAGCTTTGAACACCACATTGTATTAAGACGCTACAGACACTAGCCTAATACAAGTTAACTTACGCCTCTAGAACCACGCCGGATTCTGCGCACTTGATTCCCTTAGCTGATCTCACCCACAACTAAGAGTTGCTACGACCCAAAGTCGAAGACTTATAAACAAATCTGTCTCCCACAAATATGTATATCCTTTATTCTTTTTGTTTCGTCTTTTGATACAAAGATCAAGGTGAACATGAACCAACTAATACCCCGGACTTATACTTCCGAAGAGCAGCCTAGAAATATCAGTCACCTCACAATAACCTAGCTGATTAACAGAAAAAAGTTATCGCGGAATCACAAGAGTCTGAGACGAAGAACTGTTGTGACTACTTCTTATATCTTACCCATCAGAGATAAATCTCGAGTAAATCTTAGAGAAAATAAAACTCAATACGATAGAACAAGTAAGATCAGAATACACAACTACAAAGAAAATAGTTGGATCTGGCTTCACGAATCCCAAATCAAGTCTTCAAGTCGGTAACCTAATAATGGTTTTGGAAAAACCTAGGTTAAAGGAGAATCCACTCTAGTTTGCAACTAGGACACAGGAAAGTGTCAGGATTAGGCTTCCAATTGCTAGAGTTCTCCCTTATATAGCCTTTCAAATCAGGGTTGCTTACAATCAAAGCTAAGATAGCTTAGTAACAAAGCATTCAATATTCACCGTTAGATGAACTCCTGATTTAAGATTCAAGCTAAGTCTGCTTAGAAATTAAGCAATCAATATCCACCGTTAGATGGTCTTAGCTTGATACACACAAATAAAATATACCTATATTTAGATATGGGTAACCGTACCTAAACATTTATATTGGGTTTGCTCAATAACAATTAACCGAAGTTAGCCATATGAACACTTTTAACTTAACCATATTCATCTAACACTTCTAGATCAAATATGATGATCAATTAATTAATCATGATAGATAATCATATGAATCTAATTGTGTTTCAAATAGAGTTGTTCAATTGTTCACTATCTCATAGAAATATACATGAACAAATTGAAATTGGATTGATTCGTAATCGTACAAAGTACTTATACAAGAATCAATTCATGAAGAGTAAGCCATGGTTTGCTAAGTTAATTCGCATTCCTTAAATCATAAATGTTTTAGTTCATGAGTACGAGAATCATAGATTACCGATTTAAGAACTTAACCACTGTGTTCGCAAACTAGGTAAGCGAACAACAGCTCCGGACCTTGGCCTAGTCAAGCCGTTCGCAAACACGGTTCGCAAACAACTGTCCCGGACCCAACTCAGGTAAACCCGTTCGCATACTAGGTACGCAAACAAGAGTTCCATACCTGAATCAACACAATACAGTTCGCATACTGGATATGCATACTGTGTTGTATCCAAAAAAGGGTAATTGTTCTAAACTCTCATTTCAATCATTGAAACATCCTAAGAAGACGACAATGGTAATCTCACACATACCATTAGCTTCAAGTAATTTTCAAGTGATCGAATGATCAATACGAAACTTCCCAAGCTAACATCAAATGGATATCTCTCCAACAAATAAATTTTTCCAACTAAACTCGTCAAGAATACGATGAACATAGCTAAAGCAAAAAGATTCCAACACATATTTCGAGAAATAGATAAACAAGGTAAACTCAGCTCGAAATATCATATGTGTATAATGTAAAAGCCTATATGTTATACGACTTAGTCTCATTAGAAGATAGAATAAAATAGACTTCAAAGTGATAGATAAGTTTTAGTCTCCACATACCTTTTGTTGATGAAGTTCCTCCAAGCTCCTCAGTAGATCTTCTTCTGCAATTGGTGAATGTTGTGAAGTCTAAAGCTCAACTACACATTCTATCCTAATCCGAGACATAACTATAAGTAGACTAGAAATCAAGTATATAGTTTTGATCAACTAAACTTAACAAACAAGCTTGAGATAGCAACGCTTGCTCGACCGAGAAGTGCTCTAACAGTATGATCGTGTAGTTCGAGTTTTCTTTCAAGTACATATTTACTGTATTGTCAACTTAAGATTCTGTATTTAATTATATTGATGTTATTTTTTTATAGTTGTTGTATGCAGAGCATACTCACTTGGTTAAACCACTGAAATTACCAGATGATCGATACCTCCCGAGAGGGGAAAGGTGGAACATCAAAGAAATATTTGTTAAGTTCCTGAAGGACATGGAGACTTTGCAATACACAGTAAGCCCCCAAGAAAATAATACATATTACTAGACCAATTTTATATCATTATACTTCTTATTGTTTTGGTTTAGGAGACAATGATGCACCAGTACATATCTCAAAAACTGATGAAATATACTTTTTTATATTTTCATACATGAAATAATTTATTTTAGACACTATCAGAAAAGTAATTTTATGTTTAACCAAATGATTGTGTGTGTATGTGTTATATACTATTAATTTTAGTACATATATGCTATACTGATACAAAAACTGGTGAAAACCAATACACTTTGATGTAACTTTAATTTTCTTTTCCAGTTCTCTGAAGAATTTAAGGATGAGTGTACTCTGGATGAAAAAGAAATGTTGAATAAAATTGCTCAAAGGTTTCCAGTTGAAGACGTACCGTTGAAAGAAGATTGGCAAGACAAGTTTGAGGATTTGGAAGTAAAGCATGAGGATTTGAGGCTTACAATCGCATCAAAATGGGGCGAGTAACAGAGCAGGAAATAGGACGACCTCCCCACTGATGTGAGTAAGCTAGAAGAACTTTTTAATGATATATATCATAGAGCTTACCCACCTTTACAGTCAAACTCAAAAGATGAAGAATCTAACAGTAGCTCAGAAGACGATATTCATTTGAGTGGTAATTCAGATGACACCATTCCATCAGCAACTACTCCGTTAGGAACAGAGAGTGAAAAAGAAATTCCAGTTGATTCACAAGAAACAACGAATGAACATGGAAATGCTACTCCAACTATTATGGGGAACTCTGAAGAAAATCTCGCACAATACGCTCTTGAGGTTTCACAGTTTAAAATTTGGGCTCGATCTAATTTGGAGCGAAATGTGAAAGAGCTGCAAGAGGAAAAGAGCATGCCAGAACTATCATAGGTAAGTTATAATCCTTCTAGTATTAGTTTTGTTTTTAAAAAACAAAAATTGTTGCTGCAACTTGTCAGTACTGTTGATGGTCGATTTTCGACAAAGGATAAAATCGTAAAATCATGATACTGCATGTTTCTGACCCGACTTCAGGATTGTATGTGAAATTCATATTTTATGATTCGTGAACTATTTCACGATCTTTGACTGAGCGAATATCCCCTCAGAGCTATGATGGATATGTTTCTCGAAAAGCCTCTTAGCTGAGCTTTCGATGCTTTACACATTTCATCATCACCTCTACATAGAATTGAAATGATTGGACGGCTCCTAGACATATTGCATGCTAGTATAGAGCTTTAACGTCTTCAAGACGTCACACTATTTGTTGTTCCCTAAGTATGTAGAGAGAACGTGTATAGAATCTCTTTACGATTGGATGGCTCCTAGACATATTGCATGCTAGTATAGAGCGCTAGCGTCTTCATGACATCACACTGTTTGTTGTTCCCTGACTATATACCCCCAATATTCAGAATGAGCATGATGCTTCCATTATCTCATACCTAGATTCTAGAATAAACTCGCTCCTATACATATCACATGCTAGAGAAATTCATAGATTAATTCTAGCGTGTCATTCATCAATTGAATTCCTAGAATATAATCCATTTATCTCATTACTCTGTTTTGTGGATGATTCTCAGCTGGATTCCATGGATTAGTAATAAATAATCAGTCTATCTCATTACTCCGTTCCATGGCTGATTCTCAGTTGAATTTCATGGATTAGTAATAGATACTTAATTTATTTCATTACTCTGTTTCATGACTGATTCTTAGCTGAATTCCATGAATTAGTAGTAAATATTCAGTGATCGGGCATCTGTGCCACCACCGAGTAAGCCCCAAGAAAATGGTGTAAGTGTACTTAGCAATAATGCACAAACGAACACCCGAGTGCACGAACGAGCACTCAAAAAGATGGACGAACGAGGAAACCTATGCAAAATAGGGAAGAAAAATAATAATAAAAAATAATAAAGAGGCGCCTAAGGGAACCGGACCCACCGGCCGGGCGGTCCCATGCCTCTCCCTTTTATTTTATTCTATTTTATTATTTTTCCTAATCTCATGAAAACTCCTTCATTTGAGCAAACTCTCTCGTTTGAGCAAAAATCTCAGTTTCTCCATATTTCCTTCACACAATGAAAAATAATTAAAAATAAGGAAAGGTGTCACGAGACCGGGCCTACTAGCCGGCCGGACATTCTCTAGTCGTGGCTGGTCCCACAACTTATGATACCTTATTTTAATATTATTATTATTTCCTTCATCTCATGAAACTCCTCTGTTTGAGCATAATCCCTGGTTTTCCATATTTTCTCAAATATTGCTCAAAAGGTCAAAAGCCAAAAGCCAAATGGTCATGACCGACTAGGCTTCTCACGTAAATATTAATATCATTATTATTTTAATATTTTTAAAATATTGGTCGCACGAGCAAAGTTTTACTTGCTCATTCGAGCAAAATCGAGAGTTTCAGTCAAAGATCAAAATCTTCTGAAAATCCAAAATTTTGCTCGAACGCGCACCAGAAAATACCAAAATTCTCGGAATTGAGACAAGAACACTATAGTGACACATGCATGCCATCTTGACCGACCAAGGTCGGACCTTAGGCTTGCAAGGAGCCGGTCCCACATACTTTAACAACTCTTTACTAGGTTCAAACTCTTTCCAACCAACTTGGAACTTGTTCAATCGACCATCAGCTAGCCCCGTGACCACCAAGGGCCGGATTCATACCCCTTGGTCGGTCCCTCGTATCTCCATAATTAGGTTTTATTGCCTAATGCTCAGACGGGCACTATTTCAAAAAATGATTAAACCAGCATTTAATCATCTTTTCACCAACTGGTCTACAAATGACTTTGGTGCATGCTCACTCAAGCACTTGGTCGTTACATGGTCGGTCATCATCCTATGTAGTCGGTCCTTCCTAATGATTGATTTTCAGTAAATCATCAATTGATCAACAATCGATCAAAATTAGGGTTTTTGAACTGAATGCTTTGAAAATCATAATTCTGAGCAAGTTTAAACACTAATAATTTTATGTTGATCCAGCAATCAACATCTTGATTAATTATGTAATATTCGGTCCAGCTGCCAATATTTTAATTAATATTTTATTTGGTCATACTACCAATAATCGTTCAAACGAGCAATATTTTCTCAGGCGAGCAATATTTGCTCAGACTATCAATATTGATTCAACTATCAATATTTGACAATCCATCGAACGAGCAATATTTTCTCAGACGAGACTAGTAATATTGATTCAACTATCAATATTTAATCATTCAACAAGCGAACAATATTTGCTCGGACAAGCAATATTAGACTATCAATATTCATCATGTTAATTCAATTATCAACATTCATTTGAGAACTATACGTATGTCCCAGTAGACACATTTAATCCATCATAAGAGCATTTGGCAATCATGCTCGACTGATCAATATTTAGACCATCGTCTAATCAAGTCGACAACTGACTAATTAAATACACGTCTGCATTGTAGAGTCCACAAATCATGAGGCATCAATCATGTCATATGGGGGATATTAATTAGGGTTTTGGTCTGGCGGCCTACGGCACGCGTGTTCATCCACAATGAGAAATGTGAGTAAGTCGTGCAAACGATTGAGAAAGTTAGTAAAGTAGTGGATGGACGATCAACCAAGTCTCCGCACGACATGGAACTGGTTAAACCACGATCTCCCACTTTACCACTCTTTCACTCAAGCAACCGTTACACTTACTGGAGATCAATGTGTCTACATTCTGGCAATATAAATAAGTCTCTGAATTCACGATTGAAAAATTAACCTAACAATCTCAGATATACGCGAGAATTAACGCAAGAATTCTCATCTGAACAATCACTCTCAATTGAGCAAAATTCAAACTTATTCGAACCCACCAATTCATTTGCAGAAACCTACAATATAGTCATAATCCTTGATTACCATTGATCTCACACAATTCTCAGCTTCCCTCCTACAGATCGACCATTTTCCCTCTTTTTGACCGAATTGACTCTGGAATGGCCATTGTCTTGGTTTAGGCCGGAGCCCTACAGATTGATCTCTCAAACTCAAAGCACTCCCGTGCAGTGCATCTGTTTGAGGTTAACCAATTTGCTCGATTGAGGAGTCTTGTCCGCACGGTCGTCTCTTCACTTTCCTAAAAAACCAGTAAATCATTTTTCCCCATCAACAAGTACATATCTACTATATTGAAAACCATATAAGTACATATCTGCAATACTGAACGAAAAAAATCACTTTATATCGAAACATACTGAAAACGTTGAACTCCAACAAACAATAGCGACACAAGTTCTGGGTAATATAGAAGCAAAAATTGGTTCTCTTAGAGAGAGACAGGTGAGAGAGTTGTACGTTACACTAGTTTGGTTTATTTTATCTTTTGGCATACATACTACTCCCTCCGTCCTAAATTATTAGTCCGCTTTGACTAAGTCAAGATATTAAGGAGACCGGAGGAGTGTACAAAACTACCCATATTAAATGTTATATTATTACTAAAATTAAAAAGAGTATATGGAGTATGTAAGAAAAATACATTGGTAATTATAATATTTATAGAAATATTTAAATAGTAGATAAAAATAAAAATCTTTATGGATTGATTTAGTAGATTTGTTTCCTATTAAGGAAGATATCATTTAATATTTAGATTGGTGATATTTAAAATAATTTTATAATTGTAAAAGTTTGAAGGATATATTTAAGAGTTTGACTAAAAAATATGACTATAACAGAAGCTGGACAGTATTTTGGGACAGGCGAAAATAGAATAGAGGACAGAAATTTTAGGACAGAGGGAGTATAAAACAATATGGTTTGGAACTTCATTTATGTAGGATGCTTCACTTGATGAATTGTTGCCGCATATGCAGTTTATGCCCTTGGTTTGTGAGCTACCGAGTCTGAAAGAACTGCATAATGTGCCGACGGAGAGACTCATTGACATGGACATCCATGGAAAGGGTATTTATACCAATGAGTACTCAAAATATACATCCATGGAAAGGGTATTTATACCAATGAGTACTCAAAATATCTACAAGCTTAAATTATTGGAGATCCTTTTTCGTCTCTAGGAAGTCTTGATCTGTAGTACCCGTCGACTGATAGTTTAGAAAGCATAGAAAAATTGTACCCAACCCAAATATTTGATAAATTATTAGAGCACTGCTCGGTCGAACTCGCAAGCGTTGCTATCTCAAGCTTGTTTGTCAAGTTTAGGTGATCAAAACTATAAGTCTTGATATCTAGTTTATTTATAGCTATGTCTCGGATTATGATAGAATGTGTAGTTGAGCTTTAGACTTCACGACGTTCATCGATTGAAGACGAAGATCTACTGAGGAGAGCTTGAAGTAACTTCATCAACAAAAGGTATGTGGAGACTAAAATTTATCTATCACTCAAAAGTTTATTCTATTCTATTTCCCAATGAGACTAAGTCGTATAGCTATATAGACTTTTACATTATACATATTTGATATTTCGAGCTGAGTTTAACTCGCTTATATCTTTCTCGAAATATGTGTTGGAAATATTTTTGCTTTAACTACGTTCATCATTATTCTTGATGATTTTAGTTGGAAAAAAACTTATTTGTTGGAAACTAAATAATGAGTCAAAAGATGATCATGTGAAAATTTCCTTGAAACATCTTACATGATTTGTATGAGATGGTCATTTGATGTAGACTCGGAATGTTTCGTATTGATCATTCGATCACTTGAAAATTACTTATAAGCTAATAGTTTGTGTGAGACAGCTATTGTCGTCTTCTAAGGATATTTCAATGATTGAAATGGGAGTTTAGAACAAATAACAATTGTCTAGATATAGCACAGTGTGCATACCAGTATGCAAACTGTTGTGGTATGATTAGGTCCGGGAACCAAGTTTTCATACCAGTATGCGAACGGTTTTAACTGTCAAAGTTCGGGATCCAAGTTTGATACCAGTATGAGAACGGTTCTACCTGAGTTAGTCCGGAATGACAGTATGCGTACCCGTTTGCGAACTGTCGGACGTGACCAAAGTACGAAACTTAAGTTTGCGTACCCGTTTGCAAACTAAGTTGGTTTAAGTTCTAAAATCGGTTAAGTATTATTTCATACTCATGAACAAATACATTTATATATTAAGGAATGCAATCTTTGCAAACCGTGGCTAAATGTTCATGAATTGATTCTTTTGAATCAATCCGATTTTGTTTCAATTGTGTCTTGTATACTTTTATAAGAATATAAACAACTCTATGAGTAACACAATTAGATTCATTTGATTATCATTTGATCTAGAAGTGTTAGATGAATATGGTTAATACAAAACTGTTCATATGGCTAACTTCGGTTAACTATTGTTGAGCCAACTCAATATACACGTTTAGGTACGTTTACCCATATCTAAATGAAGGTATATTTCATTTGTGTGTAACAAGCTAAGACCATCTAACAGTGGAGAGATATTGATTTGGTTTTAAGCAAAATTAGCATGAATCTTAAATCAGGATTTCATCTAACGATGAATATTGATTGCTTTGTTTCAATCTATCAAACCCTAATTTGAAGACTATATAAGGGAGAACTCTAGCAACTGGAAAACCTAATCCCCATACCTCATGTGTGATACGATTCTCCTTTAACCTAGGTTTTTCCTAAAACCATTATAGGTTAACGACTTAAAGACTTCATTGGGATTCTGAAGCCACACCTAACTATTTTCTCTGTAGTTGCGTGTTCTGATCTTACTTGTTCTATCGTGTTGAGTACTATCTGCTTTAATATTTTCTCGAGATTTATCTCCGATAGGTAAGATATAAAAAGTAATCACAAAGCTCTTCGTCTCATTCTTTGTGATTCCACAATAACTTGTTCTACTACCATATAGTTAAGTTATTGTGAGGTGATTGATATTTATAGGCTATTCTTTGGGAATATAAAACCAGATTATCAATTGGTTCTTGTTCACCTTGATTTATCAAAAGACAGAATAAAAACTTCGTAGGTATTTTTGTGGGAGATAGATTTATCTATCAGAATAAACTTTTTTGTGGGAGACAGATTTGGTTATAAAGTCTTCGACCTTGGGTCGTAGAAACTCTTAGTTGTGGGTGAGATTAGCTAAGGGAATCAAGTGCGTGGAGTCCTGCTGGGATTTAGAGGCGTAGGGAAAAAGCCGACTATCTCAGCCAAGGAGAATAAAGATACTCCAAAATCACATTTACCCCACAGAATCCAGTAACTCGGAGCAACCCACAAAAAAATGTTGATCCTGATTTCGGGAGTGGCAAAGGATTGTCTGGAATTAAAATGCGAAAACCAAAATTCAAAACTGAAACCACAGTTGAACAAGATTTCCCAACAGAAAAAGTTCAGAAAAAGGATGAAGAGAATGTGAAAAATAGAAAAGCTAAAGGTGGTTCAAATCTTAAAGAACATCCAAAAAAAGTGAAGACGACACACAAGTTACCGAAGCTAAATAAATCTCCATTCTATAAGAATTTGTATCTACAAGAAATAGAGATTCTCTCTCCTTTTTTTGACAAAGCAACCTCAATGTGAGTCTCTTTTGGATATGTCCCTTGTATTTAACAAACATTATATACTTCGTTTAGGGTCAAACTTATAAATGATTTTGATTCTTTGAATTTGCAGCTCCAGTGCTTGGAAAGTTCCTACTAAGGTTGGTCATCTCATATTATCTGCAGAGTAATTTGAATATTTGGTACATAACAGGGCTTTAGAGGCAGATCTTATAAATTACTGGCAATACCAACTGAAAAAAGCATATCATAATGAGCAAACGGTGGATGGACAGAAAAGTACATACCAAAGATGTGCACATTGATGCATCCAGTCAAGTACGTTTTCCTATTTATCTTGATAAACAACATGCATCTTGTTTTTGGAAAGTGCAGTGCATATCTCTCATACTGATGAAAAATCTGACTTCATGCTCATTTTGTTTTAGATATTGAGAATTTGAATTGCATATCTCCCATACTAAATGAAATAAAACATTTTTAATCTTGTAACATTTATTATGCTTTCATATACGTGTTTTCCACTACGATTTTCAGTACATATTTACTATACTGATGAAAAAAAGTAACCATTTTTACATTTTTTCTTTCCTTTTTCAGTTTTATGTAAGTAACCCATTGTATCAAAACAGTGCTGTCAGTGTACCAATCAGTCAAATTGAGGAAGGAACCACAAAGATTTTTATTCCAATGTCACATCAAGACGTGCATTGGACGCTGCTTGTGTATGACTGCGAGAAAGCCGAATTCTACCACTACAACACTTGGGAAGTCGTATCCAAATACCACTGTCTCGACGATATTAAACGTATGGCAAAATTATGCTTCTTATCAATTAATGAAAACTTGATGCGTCGCGGCCTTCCATAAGTACGCAAAGTAAAGTTGATCAGTTACCCAACACCTCAACATGGAGACTACCTAGATTGTGCATTATATGTCATGCACTTCATGAAAAAACTTGCAAAGGAGGAAGTTAATGATGGAGTGCGAATGAGATTGGGGGATGATGAACAACTCAAAGTTAAAATGCAGAATAAGAGGACCTCTTTAGCATGCAAGATACTCTCACCAACAACTCCTCCTGAGCAGAGCTGGAATCTTAATGCTCCAAGAGGTTTTTAAGCTAGTATCTGACAGTATATATATGAAACACTGAATTATGACCGCATACTAGAAGTTATCCTAGAATATATTCTAAGTTTACTAGTTGTTTTTGATATATTCAAAGTTTACTAATTGTTCTTAGTTATTTTGATAACAACTGTTTTCGAAACTATGGTGTTTGTTTCTAATCTACGTGCAGTTGTTTCGCTTTATAAAAATCTTGGCATGTTGTTGGACGGTAAAAGTACAAAGTATATAGAGTGCATGTGTTTGGTGTGTCTTATGTAACATTTCTTGTCACCTGGAAAAATACAAAGTACATAATGGATGTACTCAACGCATTATCCAGGTACTCAGTGCTTATGGACACAAACAATCTTGGACATCCATAATGATATATTGTAACATTTATGCAGTGCATAGGTGTGATATATTGTAACATTTATGCAGTGCATTCACCTAAAAAAAAATAGAGTACATAAGGACTGTACTAGAAAATTATCCAGGTACTTGTTCAATACAAAGTAAATAACAACTTAGAGTACATAACTCCTGCACTCTTAAAAAAACTTATAAAGCAACCTGAATCACCATAAAAAAATTAACATAAACCAAAGAAAAAAAAAAAAACAACAACAACGCAAACCTGATCATGTCAAAGAGGGCGTATGCAGGCAACCTCTTGTCCTTCCGAATCCAATTATTGAAGGACTCTGCAAGACTTGATGTAGTCTGATCAAATCTACAACCAGTGAAGAATGCGCTGGACCAACGTTCCCTAGGAATATTGCGGCAATAGTTAACTACCCCAGCCTTTCCCATCAACTTTATTTCCATAAGCGCTTCTTCATATTTCGCTGGTGAGAGAGCATAAGTTGGGTTTTTGAAACAAGCCACAACTTCTTTATACTTCTCGTCCGATTTCCTGATTGGTAAGTTCTGCTTCAAGTGGTAGTAACAATATCCATGATGAGACTCAGGAAAGATAGCAGGAATAGACCTCAACAATCCTTCACCACGATCAAGCATAAATGTGATAGGACGGTCATCAACTATGTTCTTAAGATTGCGCATAAACCAATCCCAATTATCAACATCTTCTCCACATACTAATGCATATGCTAGAGGATAAAAACCTGAAGAAAACAAACAGTACATATATGATACACTGTCAGAAACTATGCCGCTATACTGCTTGAAACTGGAAAAAATACTTAGAATGTTTAGTACATAACAACCATACTGATTAAAAAAACAGTCTTATGCTTACATATATGAATTTGTTTGTGTTAGACACAATAAATTTTCAGTACATAAATGGTATACTAGAAACAAACTAGTTAATTTGCAGAACATAAATGGTATGCTCAAAAAGTTCTGACAATTAAAAACAATAAATAACTAATAAACAATAATAATTAAAACGTAAGAAGAGCACTTGCCTTGATCCTCGTTCAGACAAGTCGCAGCCATAAGGGTACCTTTCCATCTCCCGATCAGAAAATTTGCATCAACAAAAATCATTGGTCGACAAAGTTTATAACCTTCAATACAAGCGCCTATTGCAATGAATAACCTTTCAAATGTGTGAGTTGCGTCATTATACTGAAAATCCACATAAGATCTGGGATTTGTTTCCTTCAAAGAATTAACCCACCAAAACAGATCGGAGTAAGATTTTACATCATTCCCAAAAATCTCATGGTGTGAAAGTTCCAAACCATGATATGCATGGTGATATTTGATATTAACACCAGCCCCAACTTTTATGTAATCTGCAATCTCCCGAGGCTTGATAAGTGGGTTGTGCATAACTCGTTCATGAATAAGGTTGTGTACCAGCTTCTTCGAAACTTTTGGACTTCTCAACTTGACCCACCTCCACAAGTGTGTCTGCCAACATACTTTTTTTTTCCTGAAAACATCGCAAGAAGAATCAACAGCGACTGCATGGATCATCCATGTGCGGGGAACCTTACTTCATTTCATTGTGAACCTTTCTCGATAATTCTTCACTTTTGTAGCACGATACCTAGTCTTTAAACAGTACTTTTTACAGGCTAAGTGAACTGATAGACGCATTTATGTGTCTATATTAGTCTCAATTCTCTGTAATGTTAGTACTCGATTTTGCGCTTATTTTGGTATTTTATGTCTTTGTAGGTGTTTTTGGAGAAATAAGCTTTTGCGGCGAAATTGGCTCGAAAAGTGGTTTTTGCGCTCATGGGAGAAAATTACTAAAGGCACCCTGAAGACGCACTACAGGCAACCCGGAAGTATGCTGCAGACTCCCCAGAAAAGTCATAATTACACCTTAGAAGAATTGTTAAAGGGAACCCAACAATGGATAAGGGGTACCCAAATTACTAAGGGGTATCCATTTTCAAGGCAAGTACTATTGGCAGACCCGCACAGGTTAGGGGGAGGTCATCATTCTCATTTTCAAAAAAATCAATTTGGCGGGAAATTTGGAGCAGCACGGGCGAGTTTGGATTCGAGTTTTGGGCCAGTTGTAGGGAGATTCAATCGTTGTTTTTGCTTTGGATAAACTCGTTTGGGCTAAACAGGGTTTGTATGGTTGTTATAACCGATCAAAATGGGCCAGATAGTCGGGTTCTCGTCAAAACAGGGAAGAATAGTTATTTACAGAAACATGAAAAGAATCTCGGCTCTACATGGAATTTACGTGGTATTAAAGGGAAGATATCCATTCCATATGATTTTATTACGTCACATAGATAATTTGGGAGGATCAAAACAACCCAGAAACGTGTAAAGGTGAAGCAACAAAGGAAGGAAAGTCGGTGACCTGTTGGAGAAGAAAAAGAGGATTTACTCGAGTTATAATCGTCCTGTGAGTATATAAAGGGTGCTTGGAGTCTCGGAAAGGAGGTCGGAGAGTTTGGGGTGAAGCAGAGGCGATAAATCACGCTGCAGGAGGAGTTGCAGCAGCAGCAGGTGAAGAGGAAGAAAAGAGTTGCAGACGACACTTCATAAGTGTCGTTCTGAAGAACACGAAGAACAGACTCGCGACAATGATCTTAAATTCAACGGCAGTGTCAATCAACTATCGTTTTCTTTCACAGTCTTATTCTCTTGTAACACCAATACAGCGTTACAAATCTCTGTTTTATACAATTTCTTCAATAAAACACCTATTTGAGCTATGGATTATTATTTTGTGCGTGTTTTTGATATGAGGAGCTAAACCCCATCATTTGGGATGACGGAGGAAGCCAATTCTCATCACCGTGGTAACTTTATTTAATTCTTTTACGACTTTTGCATTAAAATAATTTGAATTATGATTTTAAATTAATTAGTTGTGATTTAGTTTGATGGGTTATGCTTAGCTTAGGTGTTTTGATAATCCATGCTTACCATTTACAATTAATGTTTTATAAAATCTACCTTGGCAAAGATTTAGAGTCAATAGTTATTGTTTTTGGAGCTGTTATTGTCTAAGAATTAATAATTGAACCATAGAAAAAGAGTTCGGTGGAATCCTAAGTCCCAGTATCTCTCAACATTGTTAAAATCTTTTCTTTGTTTTTAGTATTTTATTTAAGTAAGTCTTAAAATCAACCTCAACGAGTCCGAGCGAACGATACTCTACTTACCACTTCAAAACTACATCATGAACAACATCAACACCACCACGAAAAAGCTTGTCCGGATCTTCAAAAATATTCTCCCACTCATCGGACAGAAGAGGTTTAGCAACTTCTTTGCCATCAGTTTCATAACTATCTCTAGCTGCTCTAATCAGTTCTGAATTATTGTTGACGTTATTGAAAGTAGAGGAACTACATGCACCGGGAGAAAGACACTCCACATGCAACTCAAAGAACGCCGCTTTCTTTGAAAAATGCAAGGCAGCGAGACCGTGAAGTTGAAACTCAGCAATCACAGGCACTTTGACACCATTTTTTCAATAAAATTGATAACAATATCATAAGGACTCAATGTTCTCCAATTCTCACAAATAAGAAACTTTAGATCATCAATACTAGAACCAAAAGTAACTAGGTGGGAAAAATGATGATGCTTATAGTAGATGTATGCATAGCAATAAGTATCTCGATTGGAACAATCAACAATAGACATGTTTTAAACCTGCAAATGCGACAAAGATGTAACAATATTAAAACACAACAACAATTACAATATTTCAAATGCTTTCATATGCATACCAATAAGTATTTCATATATGTACTGACGGATAAGACTAAAAAAGGTGACAAAACTATGAATCAAACACAACTAATATCACTTCCTATCAGTACGTGATATATGTACTGAAGATTCATAAATTACAAATCAACTGCATAACAAGAATATGTGACGGATCTATGAAAAATAAGAGAATCTAAACATATATTACAGTATTTCATATATGTACTAAGGGATAAGACTAAAAAAGGTGACAAAACTATGAATCAAAAACATCCAATAGCACTTCCTATCAGTATGCGATATATGTACTGAAGATACATGAACTATATATCAGCTGCATGACAAGAATATGTGATGTATCTATGAAAAATAAGAGAATCGAAACACACATTACAGTATTTCATATATGTACTGACGGATAAGACTAAAAAAAGTGACAAAACTATGAATCAAACATAGCCAATAACACTTCCTATCAGTACGCTATATATGTACTGAAGATTCATGAACTACATATTTTGCGTGACAAGAATATGTGCCGGATCTATGAAAAATAAGAGAATCGAAACACATATTATAGTATTTCATATATGTACTGACGGATAAGACTAAAAAAGGTGACAAAACTATGAATCAAACACATCCAATATCACTTCCTATCAGTATGCGATATATGTACTGAAGATTCATGAACTACAAATCAACTGCATGACAAGAATATGTGACGGATCTATGAAAAATAAGAGAATCGAAACACATATTACAGTATTTCATATATGTACTGACGGATAAGACTAAAAAATGTGACAAAACTATGAATCAAACACAACCAATAGAACTTCCTATCAGTATGCGATATATGTATTGCTGGATAATAACATCTGAAACCACAAACAAGCATGATTTTGAAGCGAAAAATAAAAAGATAATCAAATCTAAAAAAATAAGCTAAGAACATAATAACCTAACCAAAAAATTGAATAATTGAGAACAACATTCATAAAAAAGAAACAAAAACACAAAAGAACAAAAATCTAGTAGATAAATATAGATCGAGTTATAAAAACGAAATAAAAACTGTATAGATCGTGAAAAACGCTCTAATCTTCATGATTCAAATTGAAATCATAAACTTAAACATGAAACAAAACAGAATTGAAATAAAACAGTAGCAGAAGGACGAAGAGAAAAGATTACAGAATTGAAATCAAAGATTACATACCTGCGAAAATCACACTAGAATCTTCAAAAACCCTAGTTCAAAATCGAGAAGCAGAAGAGCAGAGAGTTCGGATCTGAGAAGAAAAAGAATTATGGAAACTTTAAAATAGCCTGCTTATATATGTACCAATATAGGAAGGGTAGTTTAGGTTTTTAAAATTTCTGCATTAGACATCCTGCACGTGTACAGGACCACTTGATAAGAAATTGGGTTCGTTTGTCTTTTTTATTTTAATTAACCTCCGGTTATTGGGCTCTTAATGAGTGGACCTGCCACTAACTAAGACCACTATAATAGTACCTATTGGTAATTCTTAGTTTATAATATCCCCCTCGTAAGTCGTATTATAGTTATGATAGTGTGGGTTAACTCGGAAGGCATGACTTTTAATCACGATCATGGCAAATGATTTTTTTTTTGTTTGGTCCTGGGTTGCACAAACGTAGACGTGTAGACGCGGACGCGAACACTACAAAATTCTCAAAAAACTAGGACGCGGACACGTATATACTAATTTTGTTTTTATATTATATATACAATCAAATCATGTATTTATACAACAAAGTCAAGTGTTTTGATTCTGAAAATTAGAAAATGATGCTACATTATGTTGTTTTTGTGTATAAATTTCAAAAGAAAAGAAGAGATCGTTTGTTTATACACGCCGAAGGTCAGGAAATCAATCAATATTAAACACATGGCACAATCAAAATGCATTTTTAGAACGATACATTCCCAACTAAGGATATACATAATGTCATTTCCAATTACAAAATCCTAATAAGGACTTAAATATCCTATTTATTCTCCCTATCTTCTTATTCTCGCCTCCTCTTCTTTACTTTCCTTCACCGTCAAATTGTTTTGCTTCATATTCTACTAACACTAAATCCCTATCTACCTAGTTATCTCTTCTTTTCCGTATTCTTTAACGTTTCTCCTCTGTTACCTATGTTGTGATAGCAGGACAAAAAATTATTCCAAGCTTTATCTTTGTATCTAGATGTATGTAGAATAAGTGTTGGTGATCATTGTTTACTAACAAAAGACTAACGTGTATGGATATGTAATGTAATTAACTAATGTTTCAGTTACATTTCCTTAAGCTTATTATTTTCCATTCTATTCAGATGAATCGGTTTAATGATTGATCTAAATGTTTGTATTTTTTAATTTAGTTAATAACTAGGATATGACCTGTGACGTGACGGCACAAATTTTATTTGTCATTATTATTGCCGAATATTAGCTTTGTAACCTGTTTGACGCTTGTTTATCAGTGTAATCTTTTCCTTTTTTTTTAGTTCTAGAGTTAGCATGAAGGCAAAGTTACAACTTCAGATCCCTAGGACATGGGATTGTTAGTTTTCATCTTTTAACTCTAAGAAGTTTTAAGCATAACTCTAAGAAGTTTTAAGCAAAGTTCGAAAAACGGATCACATCCTAAATCTAATATGTGTATTCACAAATGTAAACAACCGTATGGCTAAAAGAATTGATTAACCGTCTGACGCGAAATACTAATCATAATTCTTTTTCTTTTCTAATAATAATAACGTAAGAAAATCAATTTTTTTCTCTATATACACATTTTTTGGCCAAAAACATGCTCACATCGGTCATAATGCGTTATATTGGTTTGACCTTATTTTTGAACCTTAAGTGTTTTCGGTTCATTCAGAACCGGTCTATTCAAGACGTCTGAAAAAATTTAAGATCTGTGATTTTTCTCTTCTTATAAACCGTTAGCCCACATTTTTAGAGATCATAAATATTTTGTCATGTTTGATTTTGGAATAATGATCATCTAGTTCGTAAATTATATATATCTCGTGGCCTTTTTTCCAAGATTTGTTTCCACTAAGATAAAATGACGAGACCCACTTATGCCAGAATCATTGTTATGATTTTGCAGTTTTGCTGGTGTCATTGTGTCAACAACAATGATATCAACAACCTAAACATTTTGAGCCTTGGGTCATATCGAGCCTTAGGTCATCCTTTGATTAAATATCTAACTTCCGCTAAATTCGCGTTTAAATTTTTTTTGAACTTGGTTATATGTAGGTGCAAACACCATGTGAGACGGTGAAACTTATTTGATTAGGGTTCTGTTTAACGCTTTTGAAAATGCAAAATAAATTTTGGGCCACTATATATACGTAGATGATGAACACTTTACCATTCATAATATGCTATGGCCAACTGCAATCAATCGGATAAATGTGTATAAAATGCAAATGAGCATTCAAATATGCATAAACATTTGAACCAACCATACTGCAGCTTTAAGTAACATACACATAGTTTTTCTGTTTCGAAAAAACATACACATAGTTTTTCAGTCATCTGTCCTTCACACTTTTTCTCCCTTAAATTTGAGGAGCCGGAAGGTCTAAAAACAATTAAAATTTTATATCTTTACAACATTATGATACATGTATCTTTAAGAATTATAGAGGCACTTGTTAATGGTGGATTTTCGACAAAGGCTAAAATCGTAAAACCATAATTGTACATACTCTTGATCCAGCAATCAAATGAGTATTGAGGCTCATGTCTCTTGTAGTTGCAGGAAATCCCACACTACACCCCTCACTAGATTTTACTCAACTAATCCATTTGAATATGAATTGTTATAGATTTTATTGATTATTCTCTTGAAATATTTACAAAGAAAGATAGATCAGAGCTAAAGGAATTACAATCACTCTAAATTTTCTCTCTCCTAATGACTTGTTTAACAATTCAAAAAGACCTCTCCCACAACAGATTTACTCAACCCATTATATAGGGTATTACATAGTGGATGACAGCTAAGCTGTCCTTTATTTTCGGGAATAACTCGCGAAGTGTCGCGAGTGTGTAAGTGTTCGTCCTCGCGACACTCTCAATCTTCGCCAGATTTTCACATCTTCCTCGTGTTCTAACTATCGTCATCCATTACGTCATTTATTTTGCTTCCCTGCGACTCCTTCGCGGTGCTGTCGTTTATTGTTCTCGCGAAGTATTGATGTTGCGATATTCTGATCCTACATCTTGCCTCTTTTTTCTTGAATATTGCTTGAAGAGCGATCTTTAAAAAAATCATTATTGCAGTAGTCTTTGATTTTTGTTGATGAATGAACGAGCGAAAGAATATTGGACTTGAAAAGTACGTACTTGCCTCTATTCTTTTGCGAAGTTCCGAAGCTTTGAAAAGTAATTTTAAAAGTATCATCCCAAAGTATACGAAGTATGAAGTATTCTTGAAGAAATATGAGAAATACTTGATCCTCTAAATGTAAGAAGTATTGCAAATCCATCATGCGAGACTTTCGTTCTATGTTCTTTGCTTCATGCTATGAGCTCATATTATCGCAATCTCCTGTCGCCTTCTCGTAGGTTCACTCTATGATTTCGCAAGTTGTTCATACTTTCCTCGTGAATTATGCTGATATCATCTGCTATGTCATTCTTTTAGTGCTGCGAAGTCTTATTAGTCATAATTACGTCATGAGGATTAATATTTTGAAATGTCGCAACCGTTTGTTTTCTATCCCTTCTTTTACCGACACGATTCCGTGAATTTAGGAATGGCTGTTTACACGTATCTAAAATTTTACTTTTTACCGGCTCATCCGGTCACTCTTATCTTATCTATTTAAAGAGGAGTTCCCTTTGGAAATTCTTCTCTTCTTTTACTTCATCTTCTTTATTGTCTGTAACTTTTCTCTGCCGTTTTCCTTCATCGTCTTCTTCATCGTCTTCCCGCTATAATTCTTAACTCTTTTGTTTCCATGGCATCAAGATCTGTTGATTTTACTAATTTTGATTATTTCATGATTGATTTCTCTTATTGTAATCTTTTATCCGGATATTACTCTTCTTTTAAAGTTTCTCCTACCATTTTTATTTCAAAGAAGAACAAGCCCAGCACCAAATTCACCGTTACGAACCCTAACATTTCTTCGGGTTCTCAATCGAAATCCTTTGCTTCTAAAAAGGCAGCCTGCGAGTAGCAAGGTATTTAAGAAACATTTACTCTTTTAATAACAATATTGTTGCCTCTGTTTCTTATTTAACTTGTAATTCGCAGGATGACAAAAATGGTGGTAAATCTCCCAAGAGGTCTCGCCATTCTAAACCAGTTGTACCTTCTGTTTCCTTTCCTGGGTTTAAACTTATTACTTCTCCTATAGTACCTTCGCAGACAATCCCCCTTCTCTAGCGATCGCGCCGCAGAGCAAGCCAACTCCTTCTTCTCAAGATAATTTGTCTCCTCCTGCGATATCTTCGCAGACAAATCAATCCTCGAATTTTCCGTCGATGAAATTCTTCAAAATGAACCTTTCTCTACTTTTACTCTTAATACTCCTGTTTCGCCCCCACCTGTTAACCAGGTTTCTTCAACTGGCATTCTTATAACCAAGAATGATTCAACTTTTCCCTCCTCCTCTTCTGAGTCTATCCCTCTTACCAAAGAAAATTTAGAAGGAATAGATGTAGCTTTCAAAACTTTATCGATGTCATGAATGATGCGAAGAAAACCTCCACCGATCCTATTAGGTCCGGTGTTTTTGAATCCCCGAGTAAATATTTTGGTTCGACACATTGTCGCAAACATCTCGGAGCAAGAAATTAAGGTCTTGAAAAATAGCCTTCTCAACATTTCACTGGATCGCGACAATCTTCGCAAGAAGAATGAAGAATTAAAAGGTATACTCTTGCCTCTGTATTGTCCCCTTTTTTTTTTTTTTTTTTTTTTTTTTTTTTAAAACCTTTGTTCGCCCTTTAAGCTTTAAACCAGAAACGAAAAATGGAGATATATCGGTTGGAATCTACTTTGTTGAAGAAGTTCGAGTTGATAAAGATGTTTGGATGGAGCAATATAATCAATTAGATAATCTTCACACATATCCGTTGATCAAATAGATAATCTTTCTAAAGAAAATGTTGATTTAGCCTTAAACATGATTCGTTAAGTAATGACTTATCTCGCCTCTCGTATTCTTTGACTAAAGCTAATCTAGAGTTGGAAACTTTATCGATGAGAATGGAACTCTTTCTCAAGAGAAGCGAACTCTATTAAACAAGGTAGCGGTTTACTCATGAGCAATATGATGTTTGTCAAAAATTATGTAAAGAGCAAGAATAATCCCTTCACTCGCTTAAGAGTCATCTTGCAGAAGTTACTGTCAAGAAGGATAAACTCATTCAGGGTAGAATAACCTTAAGTGTAAAAGCAAACCAACTCAAAGATCAATGTTCCCAATTAAAAAAGTCCAATTCTTCCCTTGCAAAAGAAAATGCCATACTTGTTTCTAACGAAAAAAATTGGCGAGCTCGTCTGAAAGGGTTAGTTGGAGATAATTTTGACAACGCCATGGATCAACCGGAGAATAGTTGTTCAGCTTTAACCCAAAGATCTTATCTCGCAAAAGGAAGGTAGTCATAGAAGTTGACTGCCTCGTCTATTCTTCCTTTATCGGGCCTTCATATTTTTGATTATTATAATATTTTTTTTGTTTTTATTTTTTGTTTCGCAGAGTCTGAGAAAAATCTTCACTCCTCCATTACTGCTTTGAAATCCGACCACTCAAAAGCTCACAAGGAGAATAAAATGCTTGTTACTTCCCTTATGCATTCTCGCGACAGGGCAGAAAGAAGATTCGACTATATGTGTAATTTTAAAAATATAGAGAGTAAAAACCAGCAGAAAGCGCTCCTTCGCCAACTTCATCTTAAAGCTGAAGTTCTTGTGAATGATGTTTTACTCTCTAAATCTCTTGATCCTGTATCCGTCGCACCTTTGGATATAAGTGATGATGAAGTTCCTGATTCCCCTGATAGCGATTATGACTATCAAAGCTGCGAGGAAGTCACTAATGATGAAATCTTCAATAAGAATCCGAATGAAGAAATTTCTAATGAAAATCCTCCAACTGGCAAAGCTGATAAGATTGTTGAGGAACGTTTATCATCTCCTACTGCCGAGAATGCCAATATAGATGTAGAACATTAATCTACTCTTGTAATCTTATATTTTCCAGTCTCTTTTTTGTATGAATTTTTGCATGGGATGTTTGTTTTTCAATTTCTGTTGAAGTACTCTTTTTGATTGGAAAAACCAAGTCCCTTGATGAACAAACCCTTATCTCTTCTTTCTATCTCATTTTAGATTTGCAATTTTACTCTCGCAAGCGTGTTTACTTACCTTTATTTATGTTGAAATTTATCATTACGACAAGATCGCAGGATATCTTCACAAGTGAAGAAATCTATTGATCTTGTCTTATCATTGATTGTGTGGTCTTATTTTGCCTTCCTAATTAAAGGTCTTATTTCGCCACCCCTCGTTGCGACAAAATCGCAGGACGTCTTTACATTTTCATGTAATGACCCATTGACCTTGTCTTATCATTTCTTAAGTATTTTTGCCTCTGCAGGATATTTTATTTGCGACAATATGATAGGTTTAAATACTCTTGCGAATGCAAAATCCCGTGATATTGCCGTCTTCGCGACGAAATCGCAGGACGTCTTTACATTTTCATGTAAAAACCCATTGATCTCGCCTTACCCTTGCGTTAGTATTATTGCCTCTACAGGATCATCGCACAAATATGACAAGCCTAAATTTTCTTGCGAAAATAAAGTCTTATGACATTTGCGTCTTTTGACACTTATCAGCTCCCTAATGGAGGGTGCCGCCCTTATCTTCTCCCTGGTTGCCCCTTCAAGGAGGCGTACATCGGCCATACAAGACTAGCTCCTCCCATCCGGTCTTAACAACAACCAGCTTGTTTTCGCAGCCTCTTATCCCTTATACATATATGGTTTATGGTTACGAGACTGCACCCTAAGTGGAGTTTTCTTCGGCCGAGTGAAAAGATATACCAAGACTTGCCAAGAATGGCCGAGACACTTCAAATGCCCTGGCACTCTTGGCTCAACCGTGTACCCCGACGCCTTGAGCATACATCGACTCCTAGGAAGAGATCCTCGGGCATCCAACCAAGGTATAACCTTATATATATAGTTGGAAATCCAAGGTATCTCTCCGGATAGGCTTTCATGGGCCCCAAATCTCCATGACTCAGGTTCCAGGAGCGGTGTAACCTTTCCCCTGAGCCATGTCAAGAGATACCCCCTTATATGACGCACTTTAGGTCTTACATTTGCCTCTTACGAAATATCATTCGTGAACTAAGGTGTACGCCATAAAGGTTCGTCCCATTCACTCACTCATTCATTTTTGTTAATTCATTCAATCATTCATTTTCTGTAATGTATTACTTGCGAGAAATTCGCACAATCTTTCTTTGTTTTATTCAACCTCGCAATCATTCAATCGCGAGAATATTTCATCCAAATTCATTTCATTTCATCCATCTTTTATGGATAATACTTCTTAAGATACAACCTATTCCATGGTCTATCCAATCTTTGTCCTACATCTCTCCCTTCAGGATCCATTAATCTATATGCCCTTGTGCCAACTATTTCCTTAATGATATAAGGTCCATCCCATTTTCTTGCCAATTTGCCACCACTTTCACGCTGATATATTGGTGTCTCTCGCAGCACCAGATCTCCTGGTTGAAATTCACGTATCTTGACTCGTTTGTTATATTCTCTGGCCAATCTTCGCTGATAATTCTCCATATGTTGTAGTGCTCTCTCTCTCTTTTCTTCTAATTCATCTAATTTGGTTAAAATGTTACCCGCACTAAGATTTTTCTCCCAAGCTTCTTTCTTTGTTGTTGGAATCATAAATTCTGTCGGGAGTACAGCTTCAACCCCATATGTTAAACAAAAAGGTGACATGCCTGTAGCTTCTCTTCTAGTTGTATTATAAGCCCATACTGCGTTGGGTACTTGTTCGCACCATCCTTTATTGTATCCCTCTAACTTCTTCTTCAATATGTCTGCAATCGTTTTATTTGTAAACACGCTTCGCTCGGCCATTAGCTGCGGGTATAGAGGAGTTGATTTTCCACATCGTATCTCGAAATGCATTAAGTAGCAATTCTATGTTTTGTCCTTCAAACTGTTTCCCATTGTCGATACCAACTGTTACTGGAATCCCAAATCTGCATATAATGTTCTCAAATATGAAAGTAAAAACATCTTTATCGCGAATGTGTTGTACCGCTTTCACCTATGCCCTTTTTGTAAAATAATCAGTAGCGACAATTAGATATCTTCTCTATCCAGTTCCTGGTAGGAATGGTCCCACAATATCTAACCCCCATTTTCCAAAAGGCCACACACTTGTTGAAGAATTTAATGGCGTTCCCGGTGCATGTATCTTCTTCCCATGTCTTTGGCAATCTTCGCAACGCCTTGATATTTGTTTCGCGTCCTCATGCATATACGGCCAGTAATAGCCCTGCACTTTTGCTTTATGTGCTAAAGATCTTCCACCACTATGATTACCAGCATCCCCACTATGCAACATCTTCAATATGATTTCTCCTTCCTTCCTTGTTACACATCTGAATGAAGGTCCATTAAAAGATCGCCGGTATAGTACTCCATCTCTTAATTCATAATTTGTTGCATGGCTTTTTAATTTGTGTGCCTCTAATCTGTTTCTTGGTGTTTCTCCTTTCATCAGGTATGCATGAAGTTCTGTTCTCCAATCTTCTTCGCAAAGTGTTTGTGTTCCATCTTCTATTAGCATCACATCTGTTTCCTACTCTTCTTCTTTATTAATTGATGGTATTAAAAGTGTTTGTATTTTTATATTTCTCGCAATCGGATCTGTCATCATACTTGATATAAAGGCAAAAGCATCTCTGAGTCTATTGTTTCTTCTTGATATATGTCTCCATTTTATTTTCTAGATTCGCACCGACACTCGTCAACAAGTTTCTTGTATTTTTGCAAAGATAATTCATTTGTAGTATATTCCTCTTTTATTTGGCGAATAGCCAATTGCGAATCACTGGTAATCCTCACATTTTCCAATTTCATTTCTATTGCGAATCGCAAAGCATGTATTATAGCTTCATATTCTGTTTCATTATTGGTTGACGCAAACTCTAACTCCGAAAGAAAAAGCCATTTTATTGCCTTGGCGATATCACAACAATTCCAATCCCATTACCTTCTCCATTTGATGACCCATCTACTAATATTTCCCATCTATTTGGCTCAGTTAACAAATCTTTTGGATCTCCATGTTCTTCTTCTACGTCCATCATTTCTTCTACTGGTTCATCCTCTTCCAAAGGAAATTATGCTAAAAAGTCTGCGACCACTTGTGATTTTGGTGAAGATAATATTTCTTATTTGAGTTTGCAATGACTTATTTGGGCATTCCATCTTTCAACTCTTCCCGATCTTTTTGAATTTTTCATTACTGATTCGATTGGTATTTTTGTTACTACCTTAACAACGTGTGCTTGAAAGTATATGCGAAGTTTTAATGTTGCGTAAACTAATGCCAAGATTAGTTTTTCAATTTTTGAGTAATTCCTTTCTGCGGCATTGAAAGTTTTGCTGATGTAATAGATTGGTTTCTCTACCCTCGCGTCCACTCGCAACAATATCGCACTTAATGCATGCGAGGTCGTCGCAAGATAGATCAATAATTCTTCTCCCGGGTTCTCGCTTTTTGTAAAATTGATATATCCATTAAATGTTCCTTTATTCCTTGTAAAGCTTTCTCACACTCATCTTTGTCCATCTAAACTTTGATCCCTTTTTAAGAATGGCGAAAAAGTGCTTGCATTTATCGATGATCGCGAGATAAACCTTCCTAGCGAAGCTAGTAACCCATTTAACTTCCGAACATCTTTTCCGTCGCAGTGTTGGCATATCGCGAATCGCTTGTATTTTTCCTGGTCGACTTGGATCCCCTCTTTTGACACGATGTAACCTAAAAATTTTCCCGATGCAACTCCAAAGGTGCATTTTTCTGGATTTACTTTGATGTTGAAATGTCTCATTTGTTCAAAAATTTCTTTCAAATCTTGTACATGGTCTTCTGCTTTCTTACTTTTTATTAGCATATCATCTACATACACCTCTAATGTTTTGTGTATCCATCTCGCGAACACCTTTTCCACCATTCTTTGGTATGTTGCTCGGCATTTCGCAAACCAAACGGCATTTTTGTATTACAAGACAATCCTCTCGGAGCAAAGAAAGCAAGATGTTCTTGATCTTCTTCGGCGAGAGGAATTTGATTGTAACCTTTATATCCATCAAGAGATGATACCCTTTCATTTCTGCTTGTGACTTCAACCAATTGTGGAATATCCAGTAACGGAAACTATCTTTAGGACAAGCTTTGTTTAGATCGGTAAAATCTATACAAATTCTTATCCCTTTTTTCTTCTTTGGGACTATAACCATATTTGCTATCCATTCGGGATACTTTGCTTGTCTTATGATTCCCGCATCTAGCATTTTTCGCAATTCTTCTTCTATTTGAGGATGATATCTTTGTTGCGATCTTTCTAATTCTTTGTTTGAATGGCCTTATATTTATGTCAATTTCAATTTATGACAAGCCACGGATGGATCTATACTGCATTTCATCCATATCCCACGCGAAAATATCTTTATAATCTCGCAAAGAAATCAATAGTTCTTTTTTCTTCATCTACTTCCATTTTAGTCCCAATTTTTAACACCTTGGGTTCTTCTTCAGTTCCAACATTCACTTCTTTTGTTTGTTCTACTGCAATATAACTAGCTTTCGGTTCTCCCATAGGTGTTGGTCCTTTCATTTCCTTATCCTGCGAGACTGTGCCAGGTATCCCTTTTCCTTCTTTTGCTCTTACCATGTAAATTTTAAACTCTTCTTCTTTCTTAGCTGCTTTTACCATCTTCTTGCGATCTCTTCGCTTCTTCACTTGTTCTTCATAATACTTCACTTCGATTTGATGGTATATTCTTCCTTTATCAATATCCCCCCTGATTTCACCAATTCCACTTGGCGTAGGAAATTTAATACACTGATGAAACGTTGACGCTACAGCTTTAATTGCATGTACCCATGGTCTCCCTAATAACACATTATATGGTGATTCCATATCCACTATACTCAATGTCACCTGTGTTTCAATTTCTCCGAAGCGTAATTTGTAATTTTATCTCTCCTTTAGGTTTTGTTATGGATTTACCAAAACCATGGATATAATACGCCGGGGAAATCATTTCTCCATCTTTATATCCTAATTTTTTATAAGTATGGTAAAACATGATACTCACCAAACTCCCTGTATCCACCAAGGTTCTATTCACTGCCCATTCTTCCGCTGCTTTTGCTGATTCTTTTCCACTTTTGCGTGCATTTATTGTGATCACTAACGGGGATGTATGACTTAAACCCTCTTTATGTACCTCTACTGCTGTGAATGTTATTCTCTGCTTTTCCCACTCTTTCAAAGACGATGTCCTCTCTCCATCTATGATCTTTTTCCCTTCAAAATCTCGTTTATGTATTCTTCCTCTTATGTTTTCATGAAATTCATTAATCATTGCTTTTGTAATTGTATTGTACTCCGTGTTTTCATCATATTCCTTGTTTTTTAACTTCTCTATTTCATCTAATTTAACATTTTTCTCTCTCATTTTTTTTGATTCGGATAATTTTTAGCTGCAATCTTTTATCTTCAATCCCTGTTTCTAGCGCATATGTAGTTGCAGGAAATCCCACACTACACCCCTCACTAGATTTTACTCAACTAATCCATTTGAATATGAATTGTTATAGATTTTATTGATTATTCTCTTGAAATATTTACAAAGAAAGATAGATCAGAGCTAAAGGAATTACAATCACTCTAAATTTTCTCTCTCCTAATGACTTGCTTAACAATTCAAAAAGACCTCTCCCACAACAGATTTACTCAACCCTTTATATAGGGTATTACATAGTGGATGACAGCTAAGCTGTCCTTTATTTTCGGGAATAACTCGCGAGTGTGTAAGTGTTCGTCCTCGCGACACTCTCAATCTTCGCCATATTTTCACATCTTCCTCGTGTTCTAACTATCGTCATCCATTACGTCATTTATTTTGCTTCCCTGCGACTCCTTCGCGGTGCTGTCGTTTATTGTTCTCGCGAAGTATTGATGTTGCGATATTCTGATCCTACATCTCTCATTGAAGCATGAAAGCTCATGCCGCAAGAACCTCTGACCGAGAATACTATCTCTCACAGCATATGTGGATGTGCAGTCTCTCAACTGAGGCAACGGCATATCTCATGAATATTGAGCAATTTCAGTAATTACTTCTACATAGAATCGAAAGATTGGACGACACCTAGACAACGTGCCTGCTAGTATAGAGCAATAACGTCTTCACGATGTAACAATGTTTTCCTTTACCATATAAGAGAAATATGAGTCTTCAACAAACTCATAACGCTCAATTCTCAAATAATTAATGCTCCTAGACAGCATGCCTGCTAGTATAGAGCCATCAATTAATTATTTCTAATCGTTAAATTCATTAATTGAATATTCAGAAATATTCTACGATCCTCGTAATATTTCATTACTTCAATTCGTGGTTCTTCCCAGCAGAATTCCATGGGTTAGTGATAAATATTCAATGTACGGGCATCTGAGCCGCTATCGAGTAAGCCCCGACCAAAATTGTGCAAGTGTAATCAGCAATAATGCACTAACGAGCACCTAAATGCACGAACGAGCATTCCAAAATACGAAGGAACGATGAACCTATGCAAAGTAGGAAGAAAAATAATAATAATAAAATATTAGCTAAGGCGCTGGGATTGGACCCTCGGACCGACGGCCAGTCATGCTGTGGCCAGCCCCACGCCTAGTTCTTTATTTTATCATATTTTATTATTTTTCCTTGATCTCATGAAAATTCCTTCATTTGAACAAAACTCCTTTGTTTTAAGGAAACTCCTCAGTTTCATGGTGTTTCCTTTGTATGAAGGAAATAATATAAAATTAGGAAAAGTGCCACGGGACCGGGTTCACTAGCCGGCCGGTCATGCCCTAGTTGTGGCCGGACCCACACCTTGCGTTCCTTATTATTTTATTAATATCATTTCATTCATCCCATGAAATTCCTTAATTTCATGATTTTTCCTTCACACCAAGGAAAATATATAAAATTAGGGAAGGTACACTGGACCGGACCACTAGCCGGCCGACCATGCCTTAGCCATGGCCGGTCCCACACGCCCCTTATTTTATCATTATTATTATTATTGTTTCCTTCATCTCATGGAAACTCCTTCACTTCAATGAAACTCCTTAGTTTCAACAAACTCCTTGATTTCATGATATTTCCTTAAAATCATGAAAATAATATAAAATTAGGAAAAGTGCCATGGGACCGGGCTTATTGGCCGGACGGCCATGCCTTAGCAATAGTCGTCCCACACTTCATGATTCCTTATTTTATTATTATTATTTCCTTCATCTTATGAAGTTTCCTCAGTTTGAGCAAAAACCTTGATTTCTTCATATTTTCTCAAAATATTGCTCAAATGCGCATCAGAAAATATCAAAATTCTCAGGACTGAGACACGAACACTTTGGTGACATGATCATATTACCTTGACCGACCAAGGTTGGCTCTTTGGCTTGCAAGAGGCCGGTCCCACACATTTTCATCATTTGACCTAATTTGTTCACATTAGGTTCAAACTCTTCCAAACAACTTGGAATTTCATCAAATGATCGTCAATCAATCCCATGAACAACCAGGGCTGGTCCCATGCCTTCTTGGTCGGTCCCTCACTCCGTCATAATTAGTTTTTATAACCTAAGGCTCAGACGAGCATTATTTTAATAAATGATTAAACAACATTTAATCATCCTTTCACCAACTGGTCTTCAAGAGACTTTGGTATTTGCTCACTCGAGCATCTGGGTGCTACATGGTCGACCCATCATCCCATGTAGCCGGTCCCTCCTTCACTCTGTGGTTGATTTTCAATAAATCAACAATTGATCGAAATTAGGGTTTCGAATCCAAGGTTCATAATTCCAGATTCAAGCACTAATAATTTTATGTTGATCCCGTAATCAACACTTTAATTATTATACTGTTGCCAGTATTTTAAATTAATAATTCATCAAACGAGCAACATTTGCTCAGATGACAATATTTGCTCAGACTAAGGAATATTGGTTCAACTATCAATATTCAACAATTCATCAAATGAGCTTAACTATAAATATTTATTTGAGAATTATACCTCTATCTCAACAGACACGTTCAATTCATGAGTCACAAAACATTTGCAAATCACGTTTGACTCAGCAATACAAGGACTCGTCGTTTCATAAAGTCAGCAACTGACTAACTAAATACACGCCTGCCTTGCAGACTCCACAATCACGAGACATCAATCGTGTCACATGGGGGGATATCAATTAGGGTTTTGGTCTGGCGGTCTACGGCACGTGTGTTCATACACACGATGATAATGTGAGCAAGTCGTGCAAGCAGTTGGAGGAGTTAGCAAAGTAGTGGGTGGAGAATCAACCAAGTCTCCTCACGATGAGCAACTGGTTTTAACACGATTCCCACTTCCCCACTCTTTGACTCAGCAACTGTTACACTTCATGGGATAAAGGTGTTTACAATTCTTGCAGTATAAATAAGTTTCTGAATCATGTTTGAAAGGACAAGACAATCTTTCGTCAAACAGACAACAAGAGATTAAGAACTCGACGTCTGAGCAATTACTCTAAACAGAGCAAAATTCAATCAATCAGAATTTATCTTATTTCTTTACGCAGAATACACAACACACCTACAATCTTCGATCACCATTGATCTCACACATTTCTCAGCTTCCCTCCTACAGATCGACCCATCCTCTCTTGTGACCGAATTGAATCTGGAACGGCCATTGTCTTGGTTTAGGCCGGAGTCCTACAGATTGATCTCTCGAATTCAAAGCCCTCCATTTTTGCAGTGCATATGTGTGAGGTTAGACAGTTCGCTCGGTTCGAGGAGTTTCCTCCGCACGGTCGTCTCCTCAATTCCTTAAAAACCAGCAACTCATTTTGCCCCATCTACAGATTGGCGACCACAGTGGGAGATTTTTCTCTCGGTTGCAATCTCAATTTATCAAGATGGTCAGTCTTAGGTCTGGTTTAGTTACCAATCCGGGTTCAACACCCAACTCTAACATTGTAAGTTCTAGTGGTACTGCCACTGCAAGTACTACTGCTTTCAACGTTACAGGCTCTAGTGGTACCGCTAACACCACTCCTCCGTCCAGCAATGTGATACCACATGTTATTACTACTCCTTCGAGTGGTGGTACTCCGGTGATCACTCCTGTCAATGCGGCAAGCAATGCTACCGACACAATCAAAAATCCACCTCCTAACGGATCTCCTGAAGAAACCAGAGGAAATCAGCTTACCATAGTTGATCTCATGAAGATTCAGACTGACATGGCCGCAACACAGAAAGAGTTATGTGCTTACCTCAAAACTCTCACAGACAAGCTTGCGTCTGAACATACTCAGCCTCAACACGAGAAAGGAAAAGCTAAAGAAACATCTTCAACTGCTGATCCTGAAATCTCTCCAATCCATATTGTAGATGAAGATGAAGTCTGCAAAGTTGCAGATGACCCATCAACAAAAGAACCTACAAGTTTCATCACTCGAGAAGACTTGGAGCACTTTTTAGAGGATCGAGGAAAAGATAAGACATCATCTGTCCATCGTCATCAACCTCCATATCCTGCAGCTACGCATAGAATTCCTCTTCCAAAAGGCTACACTTCTCCACCGTTCACACTTTACAACGGAACAGGAAATGCTCGAGAACATGTATCTCGATTCTTAGAATCATTAGGCGAGCATGAACACAATCATGTCGTTCGTCCGAAGGAATTTTCAAAGTTTCTGACAGGCAGAGCATATACCTGGTACAACATGATGCGTGTCGTAACCACAACAAATTAATTCAAAATTTCCACTCAATTAAAAATAATATAATGGAAGTCAAGGTCGATCCCACGAGGAGCACGAGATTCTAGTTGTAAAAGTTGTCACGTAAAGGGGGTGTAAAAAGCAAAAGAAAATAAACAAAACAATTAAAAGATAAAGTTGAAAGCAATAAGAGAGACAAGATCAAGGAATCCTTCTTCTTTACATGAAACAATGAATCAAGTTATGTTCTCTTCTACTTGTTATTAGTCACAAATTATCACCAACCGTAGGTAAAGCAAACCTAGCTAAGTGCTAAACCCCTAAATCCCTTATATCACCGGACACGGAAGTTCTCGACTACCGGATTCTATTTACCAAACCACCTAGAATTAGCTCAACCTAGATGTAACTTGGCTCATGCATTAGGTTTTGTGAATTTCTTAGGTTGATATTAGTAGTTAGACTCTTAGCTCAAGGTCTACTTGCTAACGTTGTTTCTACACACAATTGCTCCACGGAATCCCTCCGCAAGGTCTCGTGTTTGCTACTTATGTAAAGAGTCAAAGAACGATTACTTATCCCCTAACTTTCACTAGCTTTAGATCGAATTAACAAATCAATTTAGTTGGCCACCCCAAACAATCTATCAATCAATCATGAATGTCTTTAAGATCACTCCTATTAGTAAAAACAATCGATAATTATGTGAAAAACTTCAAGATAGAATTTGAAAACAAAAACTCAAATCATATGTTTAAAAACTAGGAATTCATCCTCAATCAATAAAATTAACTACTCATGTTAAGAGAGTTCACACAAAGAATAAGAAAAGAAAAGAATTATGTGTAGAGATGTGTAGAAAGAGAGATGTCTCGAGATGTGTAGAAAACTTCTCTATTTATAGGCTTCAATATTCTCCAATTCTTCTAAGGATTAGAATCCTTTTCCTTTTGCAATTAAATTTCCAAATCAAGCTTTTCTCAACTCTTCCACCTTCTCTTTCCAAATTTGAGTCCAATTCTCCATCCAATTCCTAGCCCAAGTCTTCACTTGTAACACCATTGGCTCAGCTCACCATCTCCAATTTCTTCTCCCTGTATTGAGCTCGATTCCCTGAATCCCAACAACTCCTTAATCTCTGTGTTCCTCTCGATCCGACAGCAGTACCACCAGACGCAACTTCATCGCCGATCTCGGTTCAACAAACTCTACTCGGCCGATCAATCTCTCGCTTTCGACGCAGCCATTGTCCTGCTCCTCTCAATTTCTGTGAGACTGGGTTAAATGAAAATGATTGAAGAGAACCTTTTCGATTTAGGGTGAAGGTGAAGTAGGTAAAAATGGATCCGGTTTGGGTCGTGGATCGTGGTACGGGTGTGGTAGATGGGCTTAGGGTATGGTTTAGGGTAGATGGGCTTAGGTATGGGTGGATTCAAACACCCACTAAGTACACCCCAAGTGCTATTCTCACTCACTTCTTTTGGATAAGGGACACCTCTTTGACCTCCCCTTAACCTTGGCTGGGCTCCATATAGTATTCCCTCCTTGGTGAAATGACAATTTTACCCTTTTGGCTCAAATTGGGTGCTTTCTTCTTCTTTTCCTCCGTGCGACTCCAAAGTAGCTATAAAACCCAAAACAAGCGTAAAATACATAATTTACAAGAAAAATAGCAAAGAAAGCATAAACTACTAGATAGTAAATACGGTGTATTCTACACCTATCAAATTCCCCCACACTTAGACTTTGCTAGTCCTCGAGCAAATCAAACTAAAAACTCACAACTTCAAAGCGTTCAAGCGTCACAAGCATCCAAAGAGTTATGAGGACATAGAATTTCTGCATGCTAGTAATAAGAAGTTAGAAATACCAAAGAACATATTCTCATTCTTAAATGTTGAGTGAGAAATAACCACACCATAATGAGATAATGCGTGTTTGAGAAACGATCAATAAGCATTTCGCCTCGACTTCTGCCTCACCAAATAAGATTTTATGATAATTGCACTCAAAAAGACAGCTTTTTTATGGTTCTCACATGTGTGCAGGTAGGAATGAAAAGAGAATTCCTGCGACACGTTGAATGGTGGGAAGGATAACTTCCGAAATTTTGAAAAACCCACATCTTTTAATATTTTGAAAAACCATTTTTCTGACGATCTCTAAGAAAGGAAATCAACCATTTTATCGAGGATGAGATTACTTACTTACCTTCACATCCGATCGCTAATTATGATAACACCACTCTCACGGCATCCAATAGAAACATCTTCCGCTCCTCGTCTTGATCTTCATGGTCTTCGTCTTCGGTTTCAACTATTGATGATAAACCCTTGAATTTCATAAATCCTTAACAATTTGTAACTCTTTTACCTTAAAATCCTTGTCGCTTGAAACTTCCTTATAAATTTTCCTTCCCCACGGCTTAAACAAAACAAATATTTCTCTTGTTTTCTCTCTCTTTTTTTTTTTTTATTTTCTTTTTTTTTTTTTTTTTTTTTTTTTTTTTTTTTTTTTTTTTTTTTTTTTCACAACAAGAGAAATTAAATACAAAATAAACCATGGCCGTGAAAGAAGTATTTTTCCGCTTGATTCTTCACAACTTGTATCGTCTTGAAATCATAAACTTCAAAAATTCTCACCTTTTAATTTTCTTCGCTTTCATGAATAAGTCTTCATACTTGAATATAAAATTACGCTCATTGTATTGTAAGTCCTCAACATATATGTAAAATCCGCTCTTTGTATGTTGCTTTACTTGAATTTGAAATTTGCTCTTTTTCTCATTCCGTTGCTTATAAACCTTAAACTTTTCCAACTTTCCTTGTAGATTTTGATGTCGCTCCTTGTTGATGATGAGAGTGTTTCTATGGATCCGTTGTTGTCGAGAGAGAATGGTGCTAACTGCAAATCGAACTACAAGAAGGAAGCTTTCATCTATGGACGTCACCCTCATGATTGACAAAATTAGCACTCAAGAGATCAAAGAGTAGTGCTTTTAGTGGTGGGAGGTTGGGTAGCTCACCATTCTACCCCTAATTAACTTACGGTGACACACTCAAAAGAAGCTCTTTAGTAGATGGAAAATTTCTGGTCGGTGCCTCTCATGATATGAATATGGGTAGTCTCCACTAATGATTGATCAGCAACTCTAATAACGCAATTCTCCTCGCACCAAATTCGCATCACCGGCATGATTAAATCCATTATTTAACACTCAAACAAACAAGAAATCCGAATGTAATTCTCTAACATTTCCAAGTTCAATTATGTCGGTCAAAATCTCTATGTAAACATACCTAGAAGTATGCTAGTGACTCTAAAATCTTTAAGAGTTGTAATTTTTAAGTAAAACTCTTTTTTTTTTTTTTTTCAAAATTTTTTCATTTTTTTGTAATTTTTGATTTAAAAACATGCTTTACCACTCCCCCACACTTAAACCTTACATTGTCCTCAATGTAATTGAATCCTCCTAGTAAAGTTTAAGGTGGGAAATTTGAACATGATAAGAAACAAGAAAAAGAAATAACAAAAAGCAAAAAGCAAAAAATACAAAACCGATGGGTTGCCTCCCATTAAGCGCTTGTTTTAAAGTCGACGGCCCGACTTGGCTCTTGCATGATTCATTCCCATATACTAACAATCGGAAAATTTGAGGATCCACCCATAATACCTGTTTTGCAAACAATAACTCCATACAAATATTAGCACAAGAAAATAATAGTGAAATTATCGCTCGATAGAAATTTCCCCACACTTATTCTCGTCCACACTCGGAAGTGTATAAAGAACATAGAAATCGGGAACTTCCATGTATTCTTGGCAAACCTCGCATAGTGTTAGCATCAAGTGTTTCCAATGGTGGATATTTAGAAACAAAATCATCCAAAAATACTTTCAAGCACATACATTCAAACCAATAAGAGGTAAAGGAGAAGAATCAATAGGCAAAGGGTTAGACAAACCTTTCAAAAATTCTTGTATTATAGAATCCTCTTCATCCTTAAAAAATTCAAGTGAATTACTTACCTCTTGTATATCGTGGTCCTCTATTAAACCTTGCAACCATTCTTCGTCGTTTTCTACCTTAACCAAAGTCTCGGCATCATTAAAATCATTCGCAAGTTCAATTGGGTCTTCCACAAAATCAATGAATGTGGTTTCATCCTCTAGTATCATCTCTTCAACATTCTCATCATCGGAATCGGGCCATTCACTAAAATGATTCTCATCGGTATAGATTGTAAGATCTTCATGTGCGGGTGTTACACCGTTTATAACAATAGGTAAGTCACACCCAATCTCCTCCTTTTGAATAGGTGAAGGATCGTTATTATGATCCGGAGTTGGAATAACTTCCTCATTGTCCGAACATTCATACACTTCGCGGACTCCCATCTTTCCTTAAGAAAGTTTTGCCAAGCAATAAATGCATCTTCCTCAAGCTCTTCCTTTTGAATAGGTGATTGATCATTATTAAGATCAAGGCTTGAGTAATCTACACTAGCGTCATCAAAAGTCTCCAAAGGTTTGTTAATTTGTTCGTATATTTTCTCCGAATTCCTTTGAATTTCTCGATGTGATTCTTGCATCTTTTGTTGAAGATGTTGAATATCCCCAATCATGGCCAACATCTTATCTCGCAAAACTAGAGAATTTCTGATCATAAACAAAACTATCCTCCCATCCTTGCGATTGTCCACTTACATACCCGTCATAAGGTTGTTGATATGTAGGAGAATATCCATAAGGTTCTGTAGGAATTTGATCATAGCCAAAAGATTGGTTTTGATTGTATCCTAAAGATGGTTGGAAGTTGCCATAATGTTGAGGTTGAAAACCGTATTGATTGTTGTAATATGCTTGCTCTTGTCCACCGTACATTGGAAACCGATACCCGAAATACGATTCAAAAAAACTAAGTTAGATACGGAATAGAATCCAACAAAGCAAGAATAAAGCAAAAGAAAAATAAAAACAACTAAAATCATCCGCTGCTCCCTAAGCAACGGCGCCAAAATTTGATGCGTGTCGTAACCACAACAAATTAATTCAAAATTTCCACTCAATTAAAAATAATATAATGGAAGTCAAGGTCGATCCCACGAGGAGCACGAGATTCTAGTTGTAAAAGTTGTCACGAAAGGGGGTGTAAAAAGCAAAAGAAAATAAACAAAACAATTAAAAGATAAAGTTGAAAGCAATAAGAGAGACAAGATCAAGGAATCCTTCTTCGTTACTTAAACAATGAATCAAGTTATGTTCTCTTCTACTTGTTATTAGTCACAAATTATCACCAACCGTAGGTAAAGCAGCTAGCTCAGTGCTAAACCCCTAAATCCCTTATATCACCAGGACACGGAAGTTCTCGACTCACCGGATTCTATTTACCAAACCACCTAGAATTAGCTCAACCTAGATGTAACTTGGCTCATGCATTAGGTTTTGTGAATTTCTTAGGTTGATATTAGTAGTTAGACTCTTAGCTCAAGGTCTACTTGCTAACGTTGTTTCTACACACAATTGCTCCACGGAATCCCTCCCAAGGTCTCGTGTTTGCTACTTATGTAAAGAGTCAAAGAACGATTACTTATCCCCTAACTTTCACTAGCTTTAGATCGAATTAACAAATCAATTTAGTTGGCCACCCCAAACAATCTATCAATCAATCATGAATGTCTTTAAGATCACTCCTATTAGTAAAAACAATCGATAATTATGTGAAAAACTTCAAGATAGAATTTGAAAACAAAAACTCAAATCATATGTTTAAAAACTAGGAATTCATCCTCAATCAATAAAATTAACTACTCATGTTAAGAGAGTTCACACAAAGAATAAGAAAAGAAAAGAATTATGTGTAGAGATGTGTAGAAAGAGAGATGTCTCGAGATGTGTAGAAAACTTCTCTATTTATAGGCTTCAATATTCTCCAATTCTTCTAAGGATTAGAATCCTTTTCCTTTTGCAATTAGATTTCCAAATCAAGCTTTTCTCAACTCTTCCACCTTCTCTTTCCAAATTTGAGTCAAAATCTCCATCCAATTCCTAGCCCAAGTCTTCACTTGTAACACCATTGGCTCACCACCATCTCCAATTTCTTCTCCTCGTATTGAGCTCGATTCCACCGAATCCCAACAACTCCTTAATCTCGTGTTCCTCTCGATCCGACAAATAGCATTTCACTGACGCAACTTCATCGCCGATCTCGGTTCAACAAACTCTACTTGGCCGATCAATCTCTCGGCTTTCGACGCAGCCATTGTCTCGCTCCTCTCAATTTCAAAGTGAGATCTGGTTAAATGAAAATGATTGAAGAGAACCTTTTCGATTTAGGGTGAAGGTGAAGTAGGTAAAAATGGATCCGGTTTCGGTCGTGGATCGTGGTACGGGTGTGGTAGATGGGCTTAGGGTATGGTTTAGGGTAGATGGGCTTAGGGTATGGGTGGATTCAAACACCCACTAAGTACACCCCAAGTGCTATTCTCACTCACTTCTTTTGGATAAGGGACACCTCTTTGACCTCCCCTTAACCTTGGTCTGGGCTCCATATAGTATTCCTCCTTGGTGAAATGACAATTTTACCCTTTTGGCTCAAATTGGGTGCTTTCTTCTTCTTTTTCCTCCGTGCGACTCCAAAGTAGCTATAAAACCCAAAACAAGCGTAAAATACATAATTTACAAGAAAAATAGCAAAGAAAGCATAAACTACTAGATAGTAAATACGGTGTATTCTACACCTATCACAACAACATAGCACCAGGAAGCATTGCTAGTTAGGGAGAGATGATTAACGCTTTTACAGAAAAGTACTTCTTTTTTTTCAGAATAAGTCACTCTCTCTGATCTTGGAAGGATGTTTCAAAGGAGCAGCTAATATCCCAATGACTGTGTAAAAAGGTCCAGAGTTCAAGCCTTGGACTGCCATGATCCTAACGTCACAGAATAACAACTTGTAGACCTGTGCATAAATGGGATGATCCTGGTCTACAGAGCTTTACTAGAAAATCTCTGGTTCCAGACTTTCTCAGAACTTCATGAAGCGGCTAAGAGATCATCAACTACTGCACCTGCCTTACTGGAAAAGCAAAGACCACTAAAGCCGAGGAACCACGAGAAACTCGAAGTAGCAGGCGTTTGATCAACAAGCAGTATAACCTCCAACCCTCCACAAATGTTGTTGCATAAGGGAACAAACGGAAAGTCGTGCCACAACACAAGCACGCTTCTCCATCTCCTCAGAAAGCACAAAG
Source organism: Papaver armeniacum (assembly GCA_023531295.1). Classification (NCBI taxonomy): domain Eukaryota; kingdom Viridiplantae; phylum Streptophyta; class Magnoliopsida; order Ranunculales; family Papaveraceae; genus Papaver; species Papaver armeniacum. The sequence goes on from JAJJWW010014378.1 coordinate 179,993, forward strand.
GAAAGAGGTAGAGCTTAACTTGGGGACTGAAGGAGTACACAGAGACCCTATCTCGGTCAAAACTTTCACTCTCTCTGAACCACCCGTCAAGGAAGCAGTTCAATCCTTAATCGAGCATGTTTGTAAATTGCTGCATTGAACCATATCATGTCAGGGAGACGTTTATCAATTCAAGAGACACTCCCTGAACCTCCAGTAACAGACAAGAAGATGTATGACTGGGACTTCTCACACAATCCATCTCAAAGGAAACAAATTCAAACGAGCATTGATTGATGTTGGCACCGCTCTGTCAACGACTTCCTTTGAAAACTCTCAGAGCTGCCGGTATCATCCGACAAGAAGCTGATCATGCTCCAATCTCAATCATGGATCATGAAGGAACGTCCAGAGATGCTTATGGCTACATTACTCTCATGATGAAGACGGAGAAAGCTATGATTCGGAAGATTCAATGGATGTTCCATCAACAGAGCATTTAAAGCAATTCCAAACTATGATGGAGTTGAAATAAGAGCTCAAAGAGGATGCGCTAGCATTTATCAAGATATCCCGCACTCAGGAAAGTCTCATTTCTCCTCATACATCCATGTCACCTGTTTTCAAATATGCTCTTCTAGTCCGAAGACTCAATCCTACCAGTAGCTCTGATATTATGAGGCATTATGAATGGATAGCTTCACCACACCAATATTTTATAAATGGTTGAATCTGGAACCTCTTCAGATTAAGCATCTAACTAAGACTGAAATGATGTCTAAACAAAATGAAGAACATCTCGGGTATTCTCCTCTGCACGAGTGTCCACATATTCCACAAGCTTGGAAGGCTCCACAAACATGGAACCCCACTGGGATTCCGAATCAACATAAGATATTCAGAGCAAGGACGGCCAGGTCTAACAAATTTCATGAAAGAAAATCAGCAAAGCAAGATTTTTGCTCCTTTGCATTCTTCAAGACTTGCAAAGCTGCTTTCTCCAACTCCAGCTCCTTGGTCAATCTAGCAACTGCATCCTCTTTCTCCATCACAACATCATTGGGAAAGGGTATGTTATTCTCACGAGAATCCTTGATAATATCTATTCTCTGACCAAGCCACTTCACATTGAAGCCAAGTGTTCTCCAAGTTGTACTCCCAATCAAAGGGTATGTCTTGAGTAACAGTACTTCTAGCTCTGGTTCGTATGTCGTCTATGACACGCAAGATAGCTCCTAATTGCATTGTCAAGAAGTAAACACGTTTGGAGTCTTAGGTAACGATGATATGACCGTACCACTCCCATATCTTTTCATACAAGCCAGCATATCCAGTACGCTGAATCCACCAACTAGTTCATGATACGGGAGTAACTCACTGAATGAAGGAGCAAAGGAAATACCTGCAATAGGGTATTCGTGCACCTCTATACGATTCTCAATCATTGGAACAACTTTTTCTATCCATTGAAGCAGTTTCTTCAATCCTTGGCATGGTTTCTTCTATCCCTGAAGTGATGACGACCTGAGCTTCGGTTTCTTTAATAATTTTGACCTCCTCAGGTGCAGAAATGGTTGTGTCAGTTCTTTGATTTACAATATCGTTCGTACCATCGCCATCAACTTGGTTATTCTCAACTTCATCATTCGACACCTAATATGATGATTACATGAGAATAGAGCGCTCTAAGCATATAAAGCAAAGGCAATCGTAAATTCAGGATGTAAGTGATCTAACATCATCAAAGTTCTTCATTATTCCTTCAAGACACAAGCAAATAACGTGAAGATACAAGAAAGATGTTTTACAAGCAAGTCTGTCTGAGTCGATTTTACGCTGCCCTGTAAAATACAATGAACTGGGAGCAATTGGTAAGAAATCTAAGGATGAGTCATATACTATTCTCTTCGTACGGATGTCCTCTACAACATATCCAAAATTCACATCAATTGGATAAGCGAGCAAAACGATGTGGCCGAAACACTCAACTACATGCCAACTGAAAATTTTCTGAAAACTTCCTGGAAGTTTACTGTTTCGTCAATTTTGACTCCTAAACATGCTCAAAATCCAAAAGCTTATTCCCTAAAGCTAGGAAATTTCTTGGGAATAAGAAAACAGGGGCGGACCACAAAAATACGACATCGGATGAAGATTCTACAACGTTTTTGCTAAAAGGCTGAGTTCTGAATTTTCTGGTGACGTATTTCGGCAAAACTTTTCGTTCATTCATCAATGGAACTTCTCTACATTACAAACCTCACACAACTAAGGGACTTATTTGTTGCATACTACAGTTTAGTAGCCTTTTCTTATAATTCCCTTTTCATGTATGAACACCCTTGTTGGCTGCCCTGATCGAATCAGCCGGGTGCCGCAGTAATTTCCTTTTTGTCCATTGATTTTCGAACACGTGTCTCCATCCATTGAGTAGTAATTAGGGAATTATCATTGGGTATAAGTTTGTAAGAGAAGCTTATCTTCTCTATTATTAAACTGTTAATGAAATAGAATTTGTGGCTGCGCTTCTTTAAGCTATATTTGGCCTGAATCTCAGATTTAGGAGGTGTTTACACCAAAATTATCATCTCCGTGTGATTAATTGTTGTGCTCATACAACAATTGGCATCAGATCCGTTCTATCCACCCAAAAAAAAATTCTGATCTAAAATGACTCTCAAAGAAGTGACAGAAAAAGCTGATGCTAACGCCGCTGCTATCACTTAGCTTCGATCAGAATTCAAAACCCTCTCCTCGGATCTTACTAGTCAAATAGACACAGTAAAAGCAAGCTTCAAAGATGCTTTACAAGATAACAATCACAGTCTCATTCAGTTGTTCAGTCGACCAACACATCCAAATCGTTCTGAAGCTGGAGGCGGACCTCATGACGACGATGGTGGCACTACTCACATATTCCATCAACCTCAGTCTCACTTTGTTAATCACCATCATCGTATTCCAAAGTTGTATTTCCCATGCTTCAACGGAGATAACCCCAGAGGCTGGATCCAAAAAATCGAACGATACTTTTAACTCAATGACATTGAGGAACACAGGAAGGTTGACATTGCAGCTATCTATCTAGAGGGTAAGGCCGAAAAATGGTTTTTGAATTTTCAGATTAACCGTAATCGTATTACTTGGGATGATCTATCTCACCATTTATGTGCTCGATTTGAAATCCTGTTGAGGAAAATTTTGTGGGCAGCTTCAACAAATTAATCCAAAGTTCTTCTGTGAATGATTATTATGAGGAATTTGAGTCACTCAAAGCTCTAATGTCTCGTATGAATCCTTCACTGAGTGAATCTTACTTTGTCATGAGTTTTCTTAGTGGTTTAAAGGAGGATATTGGTAGGTCTGTGTCTATGTTTCATCCACAAACCTTAGCTGATGCTTTTTCATTGGCACGACTACAAGAGAAAAAAACTTCTCTACACAAACTCAGCTAATAAACCATTTACGAAAACTTTCAAAACCTCTTATAACACTCATAAACAATACTCTCCTACACCCTTGTCTCCTAAATATCTTGTTAACTCACCTAAATCAGAACCTACAACTCCAAAGACTTTTTTTACTCCCACTGCAAAGCCTAATCCTCCACCACCAGTTATTAAGAGACTCACACAAGAGGAGATGGATAAAAGAAGATCACAAGGATTATGCTACAATTGTGATATTGTCTATAGACCTGGTCATTTTTGTAAAGGGAAGCAAAAACTTTACATGGTCCATATGGACACTACTGAGTTACATGATGCTGAAGAGGAGGAAGAAATTTTTGAGGAAGCAAATGAGTCCCAGTGCACTCTGATGTTGAAGTTTCTCTCCATGCTCTCACAGGCCATGCCACTGGGGATACTATCAGGATTCCTGGCATCCTTAACAAGAAAACAGTCTCTATTCTGATTGACACTGGCAGCACAACTAGCTTCATAGACAGTGCTCTAGCTTATTCACTGTAGTTGCAGGAAATCCCACAATACACCCCTCACTATATTTTGTTTAACTAATCCATTCGAGAAGATAATAGATGAACAATTATGAATATTTATTAATAATTCTCTTAAAATGTTTACACGGGGAAAATGGAATTACACTTAAGATCTTACTAGCATTCGCTCTGTTTCTCTCTCCTAATGACTTGCTTTCCAATCCAAAAAGAACCTCCCCTACAACAGATTCACTCATCCCTTTATATAGGGTAATACATAGTGAATGACAGCTAAGTTGTCCTTTATTTTCGGGAATGTCTCGCGAAGTGTCGCAGGCGTACAAGTATTCGTATTCGCGACACTTCTTAACTTTCGCCAGATTTCATATCTTCCTATCGTCATCCAGTGCGTCATTCATATTTAACCCTCTGCGACTCACTCGCAATGTTGTTATCCGTTGTCTTCGCGAATTGTTGTTGTGGCGATATTATGATCCTACATCTTGCCTCTTCTCATGTCTTCTCTGCGAAGGAGAGAATGTCATGAGAATCAATATTTTTGAACTGCCGCAACCGTTTATCTGTACTTGTTTCAGTTTCATCTTTCCATACGGACTTTATTACGGATGTCTACTCCTCCATTCTATTCCCCGACACGTCTCTTTCAATCGTTTATTCTTGACCATTCACGTCCCTTCTCACATTAAATGCCCTCGTTTCCCCGAGGATGCTTCTCTCTATATATATTTTTCATATCTTTCTCTTTTCCTCTTTCGTCTTCTCTCTGCAACTTTTCTTTTATCTTCTTCTTCCGCAAGCTGCGCTTCTATTACTGCAAATCTTCGATCTTTTTTTTTTTTTTATCATATCTTAATCTTCGATTCTTTATCCATTCCCATATTGATAATGGCTTCACTTAGTCGTATGTACAAACCTCGCTTTATTGAGACTCAGAAAAAGTTGCAGGATAAAGGTTTCACCCTTTCTACCATTCCTAATCAAGAATGTTCATCTATACTCACTGCCAAGCTTTTTTCTGATCATCAATGTGATGATCACAAGATTATTGTTTCGCTAGGTCAACTTCTCGCAGGACTTCCCATTCCTTTGTATGATCCTGAGATGCCGCTCTTTTATGAAATCCTTTCCCATCCGAACTTCTCGCGAGTTTGTCTATCAATTAAGCGGCGATTGTATCCGCCTAATGCTTGAGTTTGCCGGTCGTGGAAGCTGGCAAAGGATCTCTATATCCTAACAAAGTGTCGAGACCCCGAATATGTAAATTTAGAAATAATCCTCGAGAGATACACCTGCTAGAAAACTTTTTTGAAAATTATGAAGTAATAGGCATGAGAAATAAGAAATCTCGCTGGGGCGCTCGGTTGAAGAGAAAAGATAACATCCCTGAGGATAAATTACTCATGCAAGATATCGACTGGCATTCGGGTAAGAACACTACTCCTCGCCACTCCAAAGATGAGAGGTGGTGGGTTGTACCTTTGCTCTTAAGTGGACCTTACATAGCAGGTTCGCATGTACTCCCTGCAAATCTCGCAGGCTATCATCCTTGGGAATTTAAGTGGCCCAAGAAGGCGGAAGAGGTATGTCCCCACAGTTTGCTTTAGCAATCCCTCTTTCCTCTTGTACTCATTGAGTTTGTAAATTTTCCAGATTGTCAAACTGAGGAAAAGTTACAAGGCAAATCCACTGGCAAGTACCTTGGCAATACTTCGATCGCTTACGGATGAAGTAAGAAATATCTTTTTTATGTTATTTAACAATATTGTTGCCTCTATTTCTTATCTTCATTTGTATGCGAAGGTTGACGCCGAGGAAGTGATAGCTGCGAAAGTTAAAGGCAAAACTAAAGCCAATGCACGCAAGGATAAGTCTTCTGTTCCACCATCTAAGAAGCGAAAAACTCAACCTTCCTCTCATCTTAGCTCAAGTTCGAATCTTCCGATGAGGATGATAATGATAATGTTTTGGATTCAACTTTCCAAAATGAAGCTCAATCGGCCAATTCTCCTATGGATCAATTGTTCAAAGATCTTCTCGGATTCTCTTCAAGGAATTGGAGATACTCATCGACTTCTATATGCGAGAACCTCGCCACCATATGTAATGCTACACTGCTGGATGGCAATGACTCTTTCAAAGGAGTTTCTAGATCTGTATCCCCTAGCTTCTTAAATGCACTTAATTCGTTGGTATGTTCGAACTCATATTTCTCCTCCAACTTCAGTTTTTAATTTATATCTTAATAACCTTTTTATCTTTCTTCGCAGTTGGAAAAACTTCTTTTGTGGTTGCCTCGGATCTTGAGAGGAGGTATAACGTTCAATTGAAGAAGAATACCCAATTTTGCACAAGGATCAAAGAATTAGAAGTTGAATCTGCGAGATCTCGCGAAAAGATCCAACAATTGGGGCGAGTTTTACGCCTGGAAGGACAAAGTTACCACTCTCCGTAACGCTAATCAAGCAACTTTATGGTATAAAATTTTTTCTCTCTTATTATTTTCATTTTATCAATTTCCCGTTGCTACTCGACTTATCACTTTCGAGATGTATATAACCTCTCCGAAGAAGCTATTCTTCTCCATTCATTTCCTGAGCCTATGGATAATGACACTCTTCTCGCTCATCTCAACAACTCTTTAAGTAGTTCGTCAAGCAGAATTAATTCTCTTTCATTAAATGAACTCCAAACCAAGCACCGCCTCTTAGAAATTGAGCACAGATCTAGTTTAAGTACAGCCAACCAGGTTTAAACAAATGTACCTCGAGTCTCATGAGGAAACCAAAATTTTAAGGAAGAAAATTAGTGACCATATAGATGACAAAGATCGCATTGCTAATAATGGTGCCCAGGCATTAGCAACATTTCAAAAGTCCCTTCTCGAAGTGCAAATGGAGCGAGATGAATTGCTTCGTCAGAACTCCTTACTTAGTGAGCGAGAAAATCAAATTCGTTCACTTCTTATTATAAATAATGACGATGAATTCGCTTGGGCTGTCAAAATCTTAGATAATGCCAGGAATAGCTTAGGTGTTGATGTTAGTCTTCATACCGAGCATACTTCCTTGGTTAAAGATATAATATCCGACGAGAGAAGGTTATTTATTATACCTTCTTGTTTCTTACCTCTGTAATATTGCTGTTGAGTTGTTAATTTATCATAATTTATTTGCAGAGTCCGAAAAAAGATTTCAAGCAAGGATTGAAGAACTTGAATCTGAGAAAGCACAGCTCGCAAAGAATCTTACCCTTCGCGAGAATAGATATTCCAAGCTGAAGAAACAATTTCAAACTACCGTGGCGAATTTTAATAATGATGCCGTTCGTTTTTCGCAATGAAGCCATGGAGTATGTTTGTAATGATCACAAAATCCCTCTTTGTTCATATCCTTGGCTTTCCGAAGAAGTTCTGAGAATTTGCCTGTCTCGGACGTTTCGATAGTGAGGCCAGCGAAAAGAAAACTACGCGACGAGAATAATGAAATTGAAGGATCGGATAAAGGAGAAGAATCACCAAAGAGATAATTCTTTTTGTTTCTTTTTACGCCTGTAATATCTGTACATTTCTGTATCTCTTTTTTGTAAACTTCTTGAGTTTATTGCCCATAAATTCAATCTTCATTCCCCTTTCTTGGCAGTTTTTTCCTTTTTTTTTTTTTTTTGTTTTTTTTGTTTTTTTTTTCTTGTAATATAATTGGCTAACATTATTAATGTATAACTCTTTCATTGGAAGATGGGTAACAATATTTCGTCTTTTCCATTCCCATATTTGCCTCTGTTATGCATCTTCATATGAAAGAATGAAATTTATGAGATTCACACTTTCTTCCTCTGACCAGGAATGATGTTTAAATTTATAATTACGACGAGGTCGCAAGTGATTTTTATAAAAGAAGAAATCTATTGATCTCGCCTTATCATTTTTGGTGGTCTTCTAAGCTTGACCTTCCTAAGTAAAGGTCTTACTTTCTGCCACCCCTTATTGCGACAAGGTCGCAGGACGTCTTTACACTTGCATGCAAAAACCCATTGACCTTGCCTTATCATTTTTCAAGTATTTTTGCCTCTCAGCGGATATTTTGCTTGCGACAATATGACAGGCCTAAATATTCTTGCGAAAATAAAGCCCCGTGACATTGCCGTCTTGCGACGAAATCGCAGGACGTCTTTACACTTGCATGTAAGGACCCATTGATCTCGTCTTACCCTCGCGTTAGTATTATTGCCTCTGCAGGGATCATTGCACAAATATGACAAGCCTAAGTTTCCTTACGAAAACAAAGCCTCGTGACATTTGCGTCTTTGGCACTTATCGGCTCCCTAATGGAGGGTGCCGCCCTTATCATCTCCCCTGGTTGCCCCTTCAAGGAGGCGTACATCGGCCATACAAGGCTAGCTCCTCCCATCCGGTCTTAACAACAACCAGTTGTTTTCGCAGCCTCTTATCCCTTATACCTATAGAGTTTATGGTTACAAGGCTGCACCCTAAGTGGAGTTTTCTTCGGGCCGAAAAGATGCGCCAAGACTTGTCAAGAGTGGTAAGGAAGTTCCATGCTCCCCGCACTCTTGACTCAACCGGGTACCTCGGCGCCTTGATCATACGCTGACTCCTTGAAAGAGACCTCGGTCGCCCAACCGGGTATAACCTACATATATAGTTGGGAATCCAAGGTACCTCTTAGGATAGGCTTTCATGGGCCCCAAATCTGCATGACCCAGGTTCCGGGCGGTGTAACCTTTTCCCGAGCCATGTTAAGAGATACCCCCTTATATGACGCACTTTAGGTCTTACATTTGCCTCTTACGAAATGTAATTCGCGAACTAGGGTGTACGCCATAAAGGTTCGTCCCATTCATTTACTCATTCATTGTTGTTAAATCATTCAATCATTCATATTTAATTGTTGTTGATATTTAATTTGCGAAGACATCGCACAATGCTGTTTCATTCATTTTTCTCTCGGATTCTTGTACATTCTTCTTGTCGAAATTCTCACATATCATTTCTTCTTTGTCTTGCCTTTGATATATCTTTGTCGATTACTTATCACAGACCATTCAGTTTACTTTTTATGCCTTTTGTTCATTGTACTCTTTGCCTCAGCGTTATCCCAATCCTTGAAGGACTCCTTTCCATCATAACGTTCGCCTGCTTCCATGCATTCATCTGCGGCACTTCGCGATGTTTCTACGGCACTTCGCGATGAACTACAACCAATTATTTTTGCAGCATCGTAACATTCGCCTATTCTTGCGACACTTCGCGATGCTTCTTCATTTCTTATCTCTATAGTATCCACCATCAGCTTCTCTTTTCTCTGTTCATCTTTGATATTCTGTTTCCAACCTTTCCTTTTAGCATTTCTCTCTTCGCAACTCTCTACGTCAACCTCATAACATTTCTGACCTTCCTTCCAATCTCCCTTTATAATTCCAATACCATTTGGATGGGGAAACTTTATACATTGATGGTATGTTGATGCTACTCCCAAGATTTCGTGCAGCCATGGTCGCCCAATTAATGCGTTATAAGGAGATTCCACGTCAACCACGCAGAATAAAATGTCAGCTGATAATCCTTGTAAAGGTATCCTCATGTGAACCTCTCCTTTAGGTTTGTTATTTGTGCCGTTAAAACCGTAGATTTTGTACGTTGAAGGAATCAAATTTTCATCCTCTCCACCCATAGTCTTATAAGTATGGTAAAACAGAATATTCACCGAACTTCCAGTATCTATTAGGATTCTATTGATTTCCCAACAATTTTCTGCTTCGTCATCTTCTCCATCAACTGGTCTTGGATTAATGTCTAGTCGCACCACCAACGGGCTATCATGTGCTTCTCTTCCTTTGGGTACTTAAATCTGCGGAGAAAGAAATAATTTTTAGCCGCCAATCTTTCAATTGCGACTTTCTCGCCAAAGTTCATCACTTCTTTGTTATGAAAATCTCTTGCATATACTCTACTAAGCACGTTATCGTGAAAATCTTCAATTGTACGATATGAATGAACGATAGAATTGCAAAATAGATTTTTGGCCTTTGTTCCCACTTCTATTACGAATGCTTCTTTTCCCTTCTTGAAACTGTTCTTTGCACTTGATGGTGATGTTGTTAGTACTTGCTTCCCTTTCTCTTCATCTTTTAGAAAATGAGTCAACTTCCCCTGATCAATCATTCTGAGAATGATTCTCTTTATGTTTCTGCAGTCATTTGTTAGATGTCCATGAAAGCGATGGTAAGAACAATATTCATGACTTCGTCACTTGGTGGTGGTTCACTCCCGCATTCCATGGTGGTGGTACGTCCTCCATTACAAGTATAGCTTCCCAAATTTTTTCCACACTAGCATTTAGTGGTGGCATTCTGATCTCTTCCCATACCACTCTGCGATTTCTTGGCCCTCCATGGTTATTATGCCTTCGTCCTCCATAAGTTTCTTGCATATGATCTAATCTCTGAATTTTATTATTGTTGCCGCGGTTGTAGTAGTTCCTTTCTCTATCAAACTCCTCCTGATCTCGGCTCCCCATAGCCACTATTTTCTGCTGTCCATCATCAGCTCTGTTTTCCGGTTGCCCTTGCGAAGTGGTCGCCACTGAGTTTAAAAATTTTGGTAATAAACTTGCATTCGCAGCGTTCGAACTTGTATTCGCAACCGGGTATGATTCCATTTCATTTTGTCTTTCTTCCAAAGCAATGTATTCTTCTTGGAGTTCTCGCGGCTCGGCCATCGTAATCGTATTTTTAATTCGAATATTTGAATGTATAACAAACTTGTTGCGAACAGAGCATTTACAAATGATAAAAGGAGATATCTTTCCTCTACCCTTCCTAGCCATTTCATCGCACATTGTCCTCCATCTCATTGTCAGATGTCTTAAACTCTCGCCAACTCTTTGTTTCAATCCGAATACATCTTCAATTCCTGGTCGCGTGGAATTGTTACTTATATACGCTCCCAAGAAAATAGTTTGTAAATGGTTGAATGATGAGATTGTGTTTCTCGGTAATCCTTCAAACCATTTCAGTGCTTCTCCAATTAAGCTTGATGCGAAGTATTTGCACAATATGGCATCATGATTCTCCCATTGTAACATACATCTCATATAAGCCTTGATGTGTTGTATCGCACAGGTTGTTCCATCGAAAATGTTGGTTAATGCGGGCAGATTGCATTTAGGTGGTATTCCTCCCATTTGTACTTCTATTGTGAAAGGAGTCTTCGCAGCTTCTGCGATGGCTTCATCCAACTGTCTTCTTCCTCCTTCCTTCCTACTATTTAACAATTTTCTCATTTCTGCCAATTCTTTCAAGATTTGCTCATTTTCCTCAGGATTTGATTCTGCTGGTCTTTTTAGCTCTGCCTCTCGCCTCCTACGTTCATGCCTGTTTTGACCTTCTTGTTCACTATTTTCTTCTCTCCTTTCTCTGCGACTTTCTCCTTCGTCTCTTTCATCAATTCGCACACCATTATATCTATCGTTCTCTCTTCTGGGTTCTCTATCAACTCTCCTCTGCATCCTTTCGTATTCTCCATTGGTATTTCTATTGACACGATTTTGTGCTCGCCTCCTTTCTCGGTTGTCGTGATTATTTTGTCGGATTGCTTCTTCCAATTCTTGGTTTTCCACTTCTCGCTCTTACTCTCTCTCTCGCGGGCTAAGCGTGCTTGTTCAAACATAATGTTTCTCAATGTCGTCCACAATCTCTTTTTGCCTTCTCAATGCTTCTCTTCCGTGCAGTATTGCTCTTCCTTCAATAACTGGATCATTTGGCCCCTGAAATCGCCTAGCTCCCTGATTTTCTTCACTCTGCTCATCTTGGAAATTCTCGGGATTGGGAATATAACGATCTTCTGCGTCCTCTCTTCTTTCGTGATGTTCTGATCTGAGATTTTGTGCTTCCCGTTGGTTTTCTACCTCTGTAATTTGTTGGTAAGGCTCTCCTTCTTTCTTCCCTAGTCGATCTTGAACTCGATCTCGCAGTGCTTCTCGATCTTCTATTTTGCAATCTCATATTTTCCATTCTTAATTCATGATTCTGTCTTGTCAAATTTGCTCGCTCTTCTGCCTCTAGTCGCCTTTCTTCATGTATTGTTTGTCTCAATGTTTCCAATGCTGTGATTTCTTCATTTCCTAGATTCATTTCTTGGTCTCCTCCTTCTTGTCCGTTATTCATCAACTGCTGCTCTTCTTCCCTTTCATCCTCAGAATTCGACCTCCAAGTATGTACACTTACTCTATCGTAATCCACAGTTTCATTTGTTATCGGAGGAATTAAACGCTGAACATGATTTTCTTCATCATTTCTCATATTCACCCTTGACGATTCTCCTTGTTCAATTCTCCTTTCTCCAGCAAGTCTTCCACTTCTTCTCACAAAGTTGTTCAAGTACATTTCTTCTTCTAGCCATTTCTCTTTTAGTAAATCTTTTGAAAATTATCGCATTCAAATTCTTCCAAATCTCTAAGCCAATCTTTTTTCAGTTCCCTGTTTCTAGCGCCAATATGTAGTTGCAGGAAATCCCACAATACACCCCTCACTATATTTTGTTTAACTAATCCATTCAGAAGATAATAGATGAACAATTATGAATATTTATTAATAATTCTCTTAAAATGTTTACACAGGAAAATGGAATTACACTTAAGATCTTACTAGCATTCGCTCTGTTTCTCTCTCCTAATGACTTGCTTTCCAATCCAAAAAGAACCTCCCCTACAACAGATTCACTCATCCCTTTATATAGGGTAATACATAGTGAATGATGACTAAGCTGTCCTTTATTTTCGGGAATGTCTCGCGAAGTGTCGCAGCGTACAAGTATTCGTATTCGCGACACTTCTTAACTTTCGCCAGATTTCATATCTTCCTATCGTCATCCAGTGCGTCATTCATATTTAACCCTCTGCGACTCACTCGCAATGTTGTTATCCGTTGTCTTCGCGAATTGTTGTTGTGGCGATATTATGATCCTACATTCACTTCATTGTTCCATTGCACCAACTCCACCAATGATGGTTACTGTTGCTAATGGAGCACAAACAGTCAGTTCAGGTATTTGTCCTAAGCTACATTGGAGTATGCAGGGACACACATTTATGGAGGACTTGAGAATACTTCCATTGGGGGATGTGATATAGTACTTGGAGAAGATTGGCTTAGGAAATTATGTGATGTTGTCTTCAACTTTGCAAAACTCAATATTTCCTTTCTTTACAATAACCAACATATTACTTTGCAAGGCACTGTCCCAAAACACTCCTTCTTAATGATGAGTAGTGTATCCATTAAAAAGTACTTTTACAAACATTCTCATGGAATGGCAGCCCATTTATTTTCCATTTCTGCAACATCACCACCTCCACGAACTCCTGATATTTTACTACCCTTATTACAAGAATTCAATGATATTTTCCAAGAACCCACTACACTTCCACCAAAGAGGAGTTTGGATCACACAATTCCCTTACAAGCTAACTCAACTCCTATCAATCAAAGAGCATATAAATGCCCATATGTGCAGAAATGGGTAGTTGAGCAGTTGATTCAAGAAATGCTTTACTCTGGGATCATTCAGCCAAGTCACAGTCCATTTGCATCTCCAATACTCTTGGTCAAGAAAAAGGATAATTCATGGAGATTCCGTGTTGATTATAGGAAACTTAATAGTATTACCATTAAAGATAAATTTCCTATTCCTATTGTTGATGAGCTGTTGGATGAACTTCAAGGATTTCAGGTGTTATCAAAAATTGATCTTAGAGCTGGCTATCACCAAATTAGGGTCAGTGATTTGGATATTTTCAAAACTGCATTTAGGACTCATCAGGGCCAATATGAGTTCACGGTCATGCCATTTGGCCTCACCAATGCTCCAGCCACATTTCAAGCTTTAATGAATGATATCTTTCAACCATTTTTGAGGAAATTTGTCTTGGTATTCTTCGATGACATCCTCATTTACAGTTCCAGTATGACTGACCACTTAGAGCATCTCAAAATTGTTTTCTCCTTATTGAGACAACACCAGCTGTTTGCCAAGATGTCTAAATGCAGTTTTGGCCACTCTTCCTTGGAGTATTTGGGATGCATTATTACACCTGCAGGAGTGTGTGCTGATCCTACAAAGATTTCTTGTATGCAGCCTTGGCCACTTCCCAAAAACATCAAAGAACTGAGAGGATTTCTTGGCCTAACTGGGTACTACAAGAAATTTTTGCAAGGCTATGGTGCTATTAGCAAACCTCTGTCTGACTTATAAGAAGAATTCATTTATTTGGAGTCCTTCAGCAACTATTGCCTTTGAAAAGCTCAAGCTGGCCATGAGCAACACACCTGTTCTGGCTCTCCCTGACTTTTCTAAGCAATTTGTGGTGGAAAGTGATGCTAGTGACTTATGTGTTGGTGTTGTATTGATTCAAGAGGGAAAGCCAATTGCTTACTTCAGCAAGCCATTAGGTCCAAGAGCAAGAGCCCTGTCTACTTATGAGAAGGAATTTCTAGCTATTGTCCTTGCTGTTCAAAGATGGAGACACTATTTACAAGGTGCAAAATTTATCATTAAAACTGACCATCAAAGTATTCAGTACTTCCTTACACAAAATATCACCACTGCTCTCCAACAAATATGGCTTATCAAGTTATTTGGATTTGATTATGAAATACAGTATAAGAAGGGTGCCGAGAATGTAGTTGCTGATGCACTTTCTAGAAGACTTACTGCTTCTTGCAATTCATTATCCCTCTCTTCTCCATCTTGGATGCAGGATGTCACTCTCAGTTATGCACAAGACCACAAGGCTGAGCAGCTTATCTCTCAACTACTCATCAATGCTGATGGTGTGCCAAATTTCACCTACAAGGAAGGCATTCTGAGATACAAAAACAGAATCTACATTGGCTCTGGAGGCAATATCAGAGACAACATTTTACAATCACTACATGCCTCTGCCATTGGTGGTCATTCTGGTATGCAAGCCACTTATGTCAGAGCAAAGTCCCATTTTTACTGGCAAGGCATGCTCAAAGATATATTACTCTTTGTGTCCCACTGTGATACTTGCCAGAGGAACAAGAGTGATCATACCAATGCTGCTGGTTTGCTTCAACCATTGCCAATTCCTGAGCAAGCTTGGCAGCACATCATTATGGACTTCATTGATGGCTTACCTGTCAGCAACAGAAAGACTGTTATTATTGTAATAGTGGACAGGTTAACCAAGTATGCTCACTTCATTGCTCTGCAACATCCTTATACTGCTGCATCTGTGGCTCAAGCTTTCCTCACCAATGTATTCAAGCTACATGGATTACCTTCATCTATAGTGTCTGACAGAGACAAAGTCTTCACAAGTCATTTCTGGCAAGACTTATTCACAGCTCTGGGGACTAGCTTAAACTTGAGCACTGCATATCATCCTCAGACAGATGGACAGACTGAAAGAGTTAATGCATGTTTGGAGAATTACTTAAGATGCATCTGTGGTCACAAACCAAGCAGTTGGAGTCAATGGCTATCCCTTGCTGAGTGGTGGTATAATACTAGCTTCCACAGAGGTTTGAAAATGTCTCCATTTCAAGCATTATATGGGTATGTCCCTCTCCACATGGCTTTTCCTATTACGGTTACAACATATGTGGCTGCAGTAGAAACTTATCTGAAAGACAGGGCAGTCATAATGGATCTGCTAAAAGAGTCACTCCACAAAGCTCAAGAACGTATGAAGTTATATGCTGATGCTTCAAGAGTGGACAGATCTTTTCAAGTGGGGGATTTGGTTTATTTGCGGCTTCAAACTTACAGACAGGCCTCTGTTTCCCTAAGGAAGAACTTTAAACTCTCAGCTAAGTTCTATGGACCATTTAAGGTATTACAAAAGGTGGGTAATATGGCTTACAAATTGGAATTTCCTTCTAGTTCACGCATCCACCCTGTCTTCCATGTGTCACAATTAAAGAAGCATATCGCCCTCAAGCACACTCCCTCAACTGTCTTACCTATTGTGGATCATTCTGGAGCTGTCATCATGTTACCTGAGAAGGTGTTACAGTCACGCACTACACTTATTGGACAGCAACCTGTGCAACAGGTTTTGATCCAATGGACACACTCCACAGCTGAGGACGCTACTTGGGAGGCCGTATCCAACATCCGCGCCCATTATCCAAGATTTGTCCTCGAGGACAAGGACATTCTTCAGGAGGAGGCAATGTTGCATACTACAGTTTAGTAGCCTTTTCTTATAATTCCCTTTTCATGTATGAACACCCTTGTTGGCTGCCCTGATCGAATCAGCCGGGAGCCGCAGTAATTTTCTTTCTGTCCATTGATTTTCGACACGTGTCTCCCATCCATTGAGTGGTCATTAGGGAATTATCATTGGGTATAAGTTTGTAAAAGAAGCTTATCTTCTCCATTATTGAACTGTTAATGAAATAGAATTTGTGGCTGCGCTTCTTTAAGCCAGATTTGGCCTGAATCTCAGATTTAGGAGGTGTTTACACCAAAATTATCATCTCCGTGTGATTAATTGTTGTGCTCATGCAACATTCTTCTCCCCACCGATCACACATCCATAATGGGGACTGCAGCTGCTATCTTCCGCAACAACATTGATTCCCTGACAAAGCCACTTCACAGTAAAGTCACATTGTTCAGGAGAATTTGGGTTGAACTCCCAGTACACCTTCATCTTAGGGAGGTTCAACGCACCATCTTTTGGTCTTTGTAGCAAATCCCGACTTCATCCATGGTTTCATTATCAACGAGGGTCTCTAGAGCAATTCTTTCCATGGTCTCAACACCAACAAGGGTCCCTAGAGCAAATCCAATCGTGATCTCAGCATTAACAACGGTCTCAAGAACAACATCCTGAAGACCGGCTTCATCAACTATCCATCCTCTGAAGTGTTCGATGGATCACACTTCTCCAAGCACTAATGATTCATATCAATATATGAAGACATGAAAGTCTTCTCAAAGCTTTCACGACGAACAAGCACAAGCCGAAGTCTTCTACAAGATGTTATCATCACCTCTACAAATGAGATACAACATACTTCAGGCCATGGGTTTACAAAATCGTGCCAATGAGTGAGGAATGGGACAATACTTCCTTGATAAAAGATGTTTGCCTATGCCTCTGCTACAACATACTAAAAGGGCGCATCAATCGGACATACGAGCAGAAAGATATGGCTTCCCACTCAGGTTTATGAAATCTGAAAATTTGCACGGGATTACAAGTTATGAATGTGCACGCGCCATTGACCGCCCTAGACACCTCCAAAGCGAATGATTCTTTTTGAATATGATTCCTCAGTCTCTTAGCTTCGAAATTTTGGGTCAATCATCAAATTTAGACATCGTATGAAGTTTCAACAACTTCCAGATCGGATGACATGCAAGCAGAAATTTCTAGACAGGATTCATAACACTCACAGTTGAGCGACGTACCCTGGCAATCTCTTCGAGATGATATTCAGGATCGTCATAGACAACATCCAAATGGTCATTTTCCTTACATTCAACATGGAAATCGATCTTGGCTAAACGTTCATCCTTCATACCGGGTGGAAACGGCTCGACTCTACGATCAACGGGTTCTCAGCTTTTCATCTTCGCCTCTCTTCTTCCCCAGCTGATCAAGAGGCGTACCACGAATCAACTCCCTCATCTCAGGACGATTCACCTTGGAAATGAACATCTGAAAAAGTCCTCATCTTGGTCTGGTATTTCCAGAATATTTCTCGGGAAAACCAGAGACACCAAGGAGTCACCATTGTCTATTATGAAAAGCGTGGAGTCAAAACACGTTGGAAACAACACGTGCAAAACGGTAACAATCCAACTCTTATCTGTTTACAATTTCACTGATGATGGGTGATTTCAAAAAAAACTTGCTCGTTTCTTCTGCAAAAACGAGAAAAAAATTCGTTATTAAAAAAATCAAAAATTGATTTCTCATAAAACCGTGAACATAGCTTTCACTGAGTGAATATTCACTATTGAATTGTGGAAGTTCACACCAAGGCCATATTTCATCATAAATAATTGTCTACTTTTAATGATTACTCAAAATCAATTTTTGATTTTCAACGAAAATAATATATATATATATATATATAACGTTTTAAAAAAAAAAATTGACGTGAGTCAAAATTCACGTGAATAATAAAAATCGTGAATATGTCACGGATTTTTTGACAAAAAAAAAAAACTTTTCACTCGTACGATCGTCCATCTTTGAAATGAGGGTTTATTTCGATTTTGTGAAAACTCACACTTTTAAGATAAAATTTTGGTTTTCAACAAATCTCATAAACAAAATTTTATCACTAGACACGGGTCTATAAAAAAAAATCTCTCCTAAGTAAGGGATTATCCTCGTTTCTTAAACTAACGAACGAACGTCCGTTCCTAAAAACAAGGGTTTTCTATAAAACTCACGGATGTATATGCACATGTGTATATAATTTTAACATGAACAAGTTACAAGCTTCTAATAAAAAAAAAAACTTAAAACTTACGTCGGCTTGAGGTGGGTGAAACTTCAGTAAGTTCTCCTACAGCTCGTAGAGGATGACGAATGCTAAACCCATCAAATTGGACATTCCACCACCCAAATCAGCGCCTCATCACTCCACGACCTGCTGGACGAAGCTCTATCGTATCACATGATCTTTATCTCGGCAATTGCTCGTACATGGCATCATTGGAGCAAATCGAAAATACGGTAACATTCTATCTTACGACTAAGTTCAATTACTTATTTCGTCTGTAACTAGAAAAATCACCATCCAGTGCTGACTGAGGAACATGACTGTCCCTAACTAAGCAGGGGACTTAATGTTGATGGTGGATTTTCGACAAAGGCTAAAATCGTAAAACCATAATTGTACATACTCCTGATCCAGCAATCAAATGAGTATTGAGGCTCATGTCTCTCATTGAAGCATGAAAGCTCATGATGCAAGAACCTCTGACCGAGAATACCGTCTCTCAGAGCATATGTGGATGTGCAGTCTCTCAACTGAGGCAACGGCATATCTCATGAATACTGAGAAATTTCAGTAATTACTTGTATATAGAATCGAACGATTGGACGGCTCCTAGACAGCTTGCCTGCTAGTATAGAGCAATAACGTCTTCAGGATGTAACAATGTCTTCCCTGACTATATAAGATAAATATAACGCTTCAACAAGCTCATAACGCTCAATTCTCAAATAATTAATGCTCCTAGACAGCATGCCTGCTAGTATAGAGCCATCAATTAATTATTTCTAATCGTTAAATTCATTAATTGAATATTCATAAATATTCTACGATCCTCATAATATTTCATTACTTCAATTTGTGGTTCTTCCCAGTAGAATTTCATTGGTTAGTGATAAATATTCAATGTACGGGCATCTGAGCCGCTATCGAGTAAGCCCCGACCAAAATGGTGCAAGTTTATTCAGCAATAATGCACTAACGAGCACCTGAATGCACGAACGGGCATTCCAAAATACGAAGGAACGATGAACCTATGCAAAGTAGGAAGAAAAATAATAATAATAAAATATTAGCTAAGGCGCTGGGGATTGGATCCGTCGACCGGCCAGTCATGCCGCGGCCAGTCCCACGCCTAGTTCTTTATTTTATCATATTTTATTATTTTTCCTTGATCTCATGAAAATTCCTTCATTTGAACAAAACTCCTTTGTTTTAAGGAAACTCCTCAGTTTCATGGTGTTTCCTTTGTATGAAGGAAATAATATAAAATTAGGAAAAGTGCCACGGGACCGGGTTCACTAGCCGGCCGGTCATGCCCTAGTTGTGGCCGGACCCACACCTTGCGTTCCTTATTATTTTATTAATATCATTTCATTCATCCCATGAAATTCCTTAATTTCATGATTTTTCCTTCACACCAAGGAAAATATATAAAATTAGGGAAGGTACACTGGACCGGACCACTAGCCGGCCGACCATGCCTTAGCCATGGCCGGTCCCACACGCCCCTTATTTTATCATTATTATTATTATTGTTTCCTTCATCTCATGGAAACTCCTTCACTTCAATGAAACTCCTTAGTTTCAACAAACTCCTTGATTTCATGATATTTCCTTAAAATCATGAAAATAATATAAAATTAGGAAAAGTGCCATGGGACCGGGCTTATTGGCCGGCCGACCATGCCTTAGCAATAGTCGGTCCCACACTTCATGATTTCTTATTTTATTATTATTATTATTTCCTTCATATTATGAAGTTTCCTCAGTTTGAGCAAAAACCTTGATTTCTTCATATTTTCTCAAAATATCACTCAAATGCGCATCAGAAAATATCAAAATTCTCAAGACTGAGACACGAACACTTTGGTGACATGAGCATATTACCTTGACCTACCAAGGTTGGCTCTTTGGCTTGCAAGAGGCTGGTCCCACACATTTTCATCATTTGACCTAATTTGTTCACATTAGGTTCAAACTCTTCCAAACAACTTGTAATTTCATCAAATGATCGTCAATCGATCCCATGACCAACCAGGGCCGGTTCCATGACTTCTTGGTCGGTCCCTCACTCCGTCATAATTAGGTTTTATCACCTAAGGCTCAGACGAGCATTATTTTAATTAATGATTAAACAACATTTAATCATCCTTTCACCAACTGGTCTTCAAGAGACTTTGGTATTTGCTCACTCGAGCATCTGGGCGCTACATGGTCGACCCATCATCCTATGTAGCTGGTCCCCCCTTCACTCCGTGGTTGATTTTTAATAAATCAGCAATTGATCGAAATTAGGGTTTCGAATCCAAGGTTCATAATTCCAGATTCAAGCACTAATAATTTTATGTTGATCCCGTAATCAACACTTTAATTATTATACTCGGTTCAGTTACCAGTATTTTAAATTAATAATTCATCAAATGAGCAACATTTGCTCAGATGAGCAATATTTGCTCAAACTAAGGAATATTGGTTCAACTATCAATATTCAACAATTCATCAAATGAGCTTAACTATCAACATTTATTTGAGAATTATACCTCTATCTCAACAGACACGTTCAATTCATGAGTCACGGAACATTTGCAAGTCACGTTCGACTCATCAATACAAGGACTCATCGTCTCATAAAGTCAGCAACTGACTAACTAAATACACGTCTACCTTGCAGACTCCACAATCACGAGACGTCAATCGTGTCACATGGGGGGATATCAATTAGGGTTTTGGTCTGGCGGTCTACGGCACGTGTGTTCATACACACGATGATAATGTGAGCAAGTCGTGCAAGCAGCTGGAGGAGTTAGCAAAGTAGTGGGTGGAGAATTAACCAAGTCTCCGCACGATGAGCAACTGGTTTTAACACGATTCCCACTTCCCCACTCTTTGACTCCAGCAACTGTCACACTTCATGGGATCAAGGTGTTTACAGTTCTTGCAGTATAAATAAGTTTCTGAATCATGATTGAAAGGACAAGACAATCTTTCGTCAAACAGACAACAAGAGATTAATAACTCGACGTCTGAGAAATACTCTCAACAGAGAAAAATTCAATCAACAGAACTTATCTTATTTATTCACGCAGAATACACAACACCCCTACAATCTTCGATCACCATTGATCTCACACATTTCTCAGCTTCCCTCCTACAGATCGACCCATCCTCTCTTGTGACCGAATTGACTCTGGAACGACCATTGTCTTGGTTTAGGCCGGAGTCCTACAGATTGATCTCTCGAATTCAAAGCCCTCCCTTTTTGCAGTACATCTGTGTGAGGTTAGACAGTTCGCTCGGTTCGAGGAGTTTCCTCCGCACGGTCGTCTCCTCAATTCCTTAAAAACCAGCAACTTGTTTTGCCCCATCTACAACACTTTTTTTTTTTTTTTTTTTTGCTTTTTTTTTGTGTACTTGATTGGCGAGTAGCATAACAGACTCGACAAAACTTTCCAAATTTTTCCACTCTAAGGGGAACTCCCAGATTTTTTCACTCAAAGTTTCCGTATAAAAATTAAGCCATTAGGTATACTGCTTTTTGAGATCACATTGGTTCCAGCTATCCTTGCACATTGCACTTGCGATCAAGAGGTGTAATCTGGCAAAATATAATATCAGTCAGTTCATAAAATAAGCCTTTTGCACCTAAATTACGTAAATAAGCAGCAAAGTTGAGCAACTCAAAAGAGAATTTTATACCAAGATAATGTAAAAAAATGATATACAACTAAAAAATACACCCATATTTTCAATTTGATAAAAGTATATACGTCGACCTTAATAGGATTCTCACTTAGATATGCAGGATGAAAGAGTCGGAATGTTCTACTACAATAAATACTTACTCCCTCTGTCTTTTTTTATCTGTCCTAATTTCTACTTTGGTCTGTCTCTTTTTCTTTGTCCGCTCTGTTTATAGACATACTTTTTCCTTAAACTATCAAATATACCCTTTATTTTTTATAATCATAAAATCATTTTTAATATAAACTTAATTCAAAATCTTAAATATTATCACCGTATATAAGGAAAAAATCTACTCAATATCTTTGTATTAATTTTAATTCTTAAAAACATTTATGGATAGTTATACAATCAATAACCTAAACACCCAACCACATCTCTCACACCACATCGAGAGTTGCGCTTACCTCCCCTCCCATTGGCCGGTGAACAAAATCCTCGCTCCTGATTGGCTAAAAAACAAGTTAGCCCCTTACATTTCGTGACCGTTAATTTAATAACTTTAATAAAATCCAGGCCGTAAGATGTTTTGCTAAATCTGGATTTTTAAAACCGAAGTTTGGTAAAAGAATAAAAAATCTATACGAAAATATTTTGTTTCCCGAATTACTTAATTAAGAAAAAAAAAATCTATACGATAATTATTAATTTCCATATATATTTTTATAACCAAAAAATCTTCAAGAGAATACATGAAAATAAGGAAAATAAAAGATTTTAAATATTTGAAATCTGGAATAAGATTTTTTACGGAAATTTAAAGTTTTTCAGATTTTGATAATATAATAATTTTCTTTTTTATTATTTAAAAAAAATAATTAAAAAAAATGGAAACATTTAATCTTGGAATGAGTATACAGAGATCATGAATTACACAGAAACACAATAAAAATTCTTTTAGTATCGTTACATTCCTAATGTTGTACGTATGTGCTCTTTTTTTATACCATAGAACGCAATTAAATTCCATAACAATCATCGCGGTTTTCTTTGTGGTCAAATATCGAGAATCTATAAAAAAATCTGAAAACGGTGGATTCATTGGCAACTTATGCCAAATTTAGAGAAAGAGCTTGGTGGGTTTGTTTGCAGAATTTACCGTTTCCAGGAATTTATAATCCCATGGGATTACAAATTATGGGATTCATTTAAATTCCTTGTGTGTTTGGTAACTCAATTAAAATTCCTAGGATTTATAGAGTTTTCTTGTTTTAAAGTCTTTGTACCGTTTGGCATCACCCTCAAATCTTAAAATTGCATTTATATGGGATTTAGAGTTAAAAAAAAGTGGGTCCATAAATCCCTTGATAAGTTTCCCTGCAAATCTTAGGGGGGAGGGGTCGGAATCCATATGGAGGATTTGCTGGAAAACTGAATCCCTCAGGAAACGTGATTCCAAGGATTCAGGCACCCAAACGTAAAAAAAGAAACGTAATTCTACCAAATCCCTTGGACCCATAAATTCCACCTTTAAATTTCTACATCCAAACCCACCATAAAGAAAATTCGTAATGACCAAGCTACGGAGGTGTATATAAAAAATACAAGGCTACTAGATTTGCACCTTTAGTTACAGTCGCACATAGAATATAGAAGCTGCTGCTCTTGAGAACGCATGTAAATTTTGGGACTAAAATCTAGATATTGTCATCTGTTTCACTATATTTGTTGATATGTTCACTATATTTGTTGCTATGTTGATATGCTCGATTGATATTGTAGTAGTAAATGGAGATAACCGTGTTCTTCTTCCTAATCATCATCTTATCCAATATATATGTTTGTGTACAGAACAAAGATACAGAGGTGGGTTAACGAGTTTGCAGAGGAAGAGGGTTTGATGGTGTGCACAACAAAACCAGGTAAAATCAGAGCTTTTGGTCCTCGGTGAAGGGAAATCACTCCACCTTACTGTTCATTAAACTTTGTTTTGATGCAGAATTAATATCGTTATTGCAGAGCTTACTGCCTATATTGCATTTGCAGGTGAAAGAGTCATTGGACAAGCATTATATCATGTGGTGGTCACAACAAAGTATTCTCTTGATTTGAGTGACCCTGTATTACACCTTACATGGTTAATGGTTTAGGGTATTTCTATGACATGAACTTTCATCTTTCTATATTTTGGTTTGTGTTAGTCACACGGTAACTTAAATATTACGGAATGCTTTATTAAACTATCCAAAATTTACCATGTATACATTGACCTAAATTTAGTTATAGGAGGATGTTTACAAAATTCTGATACATATAAGATTATAACCGACCTAAAACTAGGCTTTAACTTTAATTTCGAAGTTTCGCTTAATCTATCTATCTACATACTGTCGGAGACAGTTCTTGGGTAAATATAGATGTCTTTTCTTTTTAAAATATAAATAAAAAATGAATCTCTTTGTATTTGGATCTTATAACGTGCAAGATTTTGTGTTGCAGGATCTATATCAAGATCTTTGTTCTACACTCATCAATGTATTGTTGACAATTAATGTCATGTATTGATTCTACCACTTCCATTTGATGCATTGTGGATATGCATGATGTAGAAACTTGAAAGGTATTCTTCTGTTGCCTGTATGTGATTTAAAAATTACTACTTTATGCTACAGGAATATTTCCCATGTTATGCTTCTGGTAATGGTTTAGAAGATGGAGTTGGTGGTCTCGCAAGGAGTGTAGGAGACTAGGAGTATATGAGGGTGACTTAGCAATGGGAGTAGGAGGCACAAGAGACAAAAGTATATGATGGTGACTTAGCATAAAGAGAGTTCGAGGTATATATACGAAGGTGGGGTGGGAGGTACAAGAGTATGTGATGGTGTCTTAGCAACGATAGTAGGAACTACAAGAGTGGTAGGAAGTACAAGAGTGTCTGGTAATAGCTTGGCTATTGTATGGGAGATACATGAGTATATGGTGGCGTAGTGTGACTAAGCAATGTTTACCATCTAAAAGATTTTTTGTTTGTGTTGTGCCACTAATCCATGTTATAGTTTTGTCCATGTCCCGATCGTGAACTCAAAAACTGGTGTTATTGAATAAATTAACGATTCTTCATATCCATCTGTATAGTAACGGAAACAATCCTAGCATTGAATAAATTAACGATCCTCATGAAAGGGTGCCTCTGCCACATAGCCTAATTTTTCTTAAGGCGAGTTTGGTAGTGTTGTAAAACTCTCAGCAATACCAAACTCACATGATTGTTGGCTCCGCCCCTGATCGTGGATTCTTTTTTTTTTATTCTTTTTTTCCGATTTTTACGCCTGTAAACTTCTACTCAAAGCTCAACAGGATCACATCCTTCCAACTCTAAGTAACAGTTTACTCCAAAAGGAAATAAAAAATAAGTAGAATTTAACAGAATCGCAGATTTATGTGAATTACTGTCATGCTTGCCATGGTTGTTAGGCAAAGACTTTTGCTCAATGCCCTTTTTGTATTTTAGGATTAAAAAAAATATCCTTTTCTCATTTTTCATTTTTTTCCCTAAGAAGTTGACTGCCATTTCCAAGCAAATAGAATTTTCCCTAAGTAGTTGCCAAGTAGGTAAGCTCCCAGTTGCTACACGGGTATCTTAAACATTTTGTAGTTGTATCGGTGTGTTTGAACTTTATTAATCCTCTCATTGACCAAATTCTTGCATTTTGTCATTGCAGCTGTCTCGCTACTCTGAATAAGCTATAAGGCTTCAATAGTGATTTTGTTTTATATTCTCTGCCAAATTGTGCCAGTAAGGAAGAATGTGATCAAATCTTCATCAAAACTCCTTTTTTATTTTCTATTTTGCGGGTAAAATCTGCATCAATAAATTGAAAATAACCTGTGGTGACTTTCAAGGTAAATAGGTGTCCGGATTTCTTTGGATGATCGAATTATGTGCTGCAGTGATATATTTAGGCATCTAAATTATGTTCTTGGATATTAGCGTTTGTTTGAATAGGAAAGCCACGGTGAACACCGGTCGTTGGAACTAATAATGTAAAAGTCCAGGTAACTTACCGGCAGAATATGAATATTAAGTGGTTGTCGTCGAGTATGGAAAAATATCCTTAAGTTGATGTATATGGTTATTGTTTCTTTTTCTTTTTTTATCGGTAAAGAAGTTTATTGATCAAAAAGAAGAGGGTACAAAACATTTGTACCATCCTTAGAGAGTACAAAACAAAGAGAACAAAACAAAAGATCTAGGAAAGTAACCGACTACTTCCTAGATTACATATAATCAAAATAAATCTTTGGCCAGCTTTCCATAACATCACTGAAGGTTGGAGATTCAAAGTCCTTAAAGATAAGACACCAAGTGAAGATAGTCATTATGTTACAACTGTCACTTTTTATATATTCGTATCATTTTTATTACAAGGATGAATGGTATTTTCATTTGTTGCAATTTTATTAGTTCACTTTGTATTACAATTTATGTAATTCTCACAAGGTTCACTTTACATATTTCAATTTTGCTATTTCAAGTCACTAAATTCCATGAAAATAGCAATTAACACTAACCTCTATTGTAGACATACACAGGACAGTCGGGGCACTTACACAGGACAGTCGGGGCACTGTGGTTTGTAATATAGGATTTCAATTATAGATCCACATTTGAAAATACACTACTAGCACGAGGGGTCTCCTGTCTTCAAACTCAAGTCAATAATATTAATTCCATCAATGTCGTCAAGATCAAATCTTCTTCCGTATTTCAAAAAAACAACAAAATAAAAATACTACTAGCTTCTTGAGGGAATGAAGAGATGCTTAGAGATTGCTGCTGAATGGGGACTTCATCAAGTTCGGTGGTCAATCAATTAACAAAGAACTGTGGACTACTTTAACAACATTTTCGAAGATCCCATCATGCTAGCTAGCCGCCATCGCTTTCATTACAAGCGTGATGTTGCTGATATTAATTTCTGCAAAAGGTGTTTGACAAGTTGAATGTGGTTGACTGCTGAAAGTTTAGATCCATTAAAGGCATCAAAGCGGCAATATGTCTGCGAATAATATTGCAAACTTTGGAGCATTTATATGTATTTTAAATTTTAATTTGCAGAACTGTGTGTTTTGTTGTAGATTTGCGTTATCTTTTACTAATTGTGGCGTTGTCCTTTACTAATTTCTTTGTGTTTGATTCAAAAGAAAACTTCTAGAAATTGTTATCACACCATGGTCTTTCACCACACATCCGACTCAAAATGGGGCAAATGCATTGGTTTTAAAGATGCAGAGGTTCGACAACGAAAAAATGGCAGAAGTATGGGGGTCAGGAGTTACATTTTATTGATCAAAAGGTGAGTAGTTAGTTCCTTACATGAATTTCTGACCAAAAAATGTACGAATTAGCACACTTTTGGAAAATTATATCTACAATAGATATTGATTCTGAATGTGATAAATATGCGAGTACGTAGTTGGTCATCAACTGATTCAATTGTATTCGATAGTGGGTTGTTATTGAGAGTCACAAAAATATTCTGTTGCGGTTGTCATGGCAAGATTAACTTCACCAAAGATGAAGGAGGAGTACTTTTTGGCAGATTTTCCATCCTTACTTCACACCTTTGTATTACTTTGGGGTTTTGATAATCCAATGATCAATTAATTACAGATTTAGAGCTGAAGATATAAGAAAGATTAGTAAGAGATGCTTTACTTCATATAGCGTGTTGAAATGGGTGTTCCTCCCAAAATTTTTGATACATATTGTAGAATTTTCGATTATATGCACATTGAGGGATACCTGCGTGTGTATTTTTTTTTCTTTTCCCATGAAATTGGATTCTCATTGATTATCATGAACTCATGGATGGATGTCTAAAAGGACTAGTTCCATCTACCCCAAATGATGACATAACTGATCGGGCATGTACACAGAGAAATTTCAGTTGTCAACATAGAATAGCGCAATTACCAACTTTGATCAGGTCGTTAATTAGTTATTATATGGATTCTCTTAAATGTATTCCACACATTTAAAATAAGTGCTTAAGCTAACCAAACAGACCTTTATAATCATTCGGCATAGCCCACAAAATTATGTATAATTATTATAAATTATGTTTATGGAATTCTAGGAGAATGGTCCTAGGAAAAGAATTAAAACCTTAGTTTATTCCATTTCTGTTGACGTTGTCGTGGAATGTTTTTTAGGGAGCAATTACACCCGATCAATTTTGATGTCATCATGATTAAGAAAATTTTATTTTAGAGGAAATAAGAATTAGAGTTTATTTTCTTTTGGAGAAAAAGTAAGAATTACGGTTTATATATAATTTTTGAATTTGTGACAATACTAAAAGAGCAATTATAATTAATTTTAAATATAATTAAGAAAAAAAGTTAGGGTTTATTTTGATTTTGAGTAAGAAGATCTAAGTTTAATTGCTAGATTAAATTAAGAGTTGTTTGGTTTTTCATTTGAACTTTTGGATTTTCATTTTAATTTAAACTTTTTGGGCTACGGTTAATAAAAGTGTGGGTTACATTTAAGAGAAGTCATTATATTAGAAGATCAAATGCCATGCCTTAAAAGTTGCATTTGCTAGCCTCAACAATGGGAAAAATAATTCAGATAATGGAATGGATTTTCACGAGTTTCCTATAAAATTAGACGGGGATTGTGCCCTATTAAATTAGATGGGAATCGTGGGGACCTGGAAGTATTGAAAAGCGAGAAAGGCGAGAAATAGAAGAAATGTACGGTCATCGTTACACTTTTTTCTCTATCTTTATATCTTCATTCTCGATAGCATATATTTAATAAATACGTCAACTAATTTAATGATCTAGATACAAAATAATCTCTTTTGAGTGTGTGATGTGGCGCAACTGGTTTTCAAAAATAGAGAAGTGGAAAAGCTTGGCACTTATCTAGCGACATTTCCCTAAAGAAGTTTTAGAATTCCTGGCTCTTGAGAATGTTGCTAGAAGGAAAAACGATAGTTGTTCCTAAATTTTTCGTAGTTCCTGTAAATAGCGCTAATTGGATGTTTTTCGTAGGTGTCATTCGAATGTTATAGTATGTCTCAAACATTGTAACGAAATCAGTTGGCGAGAATAATGTTTTGATGCACGAATTTTTTTATCGAGAATGATAGGTACAGTTCACTTACAATTTTTGTGATTTAATTTTTTAATACGTGTTTGTGGATTATTCTGGTAGTAATGTTTTTGGTGCCAGGGGAACTGCAATGAAAATAACAATGTGGGCTGAATTAGTGAACGTGATCAGTGCATCATAGAAGACTCTATGAATGTACCTACTATAGTGGTGATTATTGGCAGAAACGTGAAAGAACACTTGGGTAAGTTTTTAATCCATTTGTTGTGCCTATACGAGTGTATATGGCCACGTATTCTAACTTATTGTGGCATTATCCTTTGTACTACACCTATGTCGAGAGTGTTCATCAATATGGATTTCATACTGGATGTTATAGATAGGGGTATGACAGAGGTCTTCAAGGACGTTACTCTAGAAGAAGTAGCTAGAAAGAAATCAACATTTATGGATCTCCACAAATTAGTAAACTATATATCTTCTTTGTAATATCCGTACTATCATTGTGACATCTTATTATGTTATGCATGCAATATCAAACAATACAAATACCAAGATACAAATTTTCATTATCGAACTTTTGCAATATCGAATTTCTCCTCACGTAGAGATATAGAAAATTAATAGGTAATATCAAACAATACAATAAGAATATTGATTTTATGAGCTCCATATGATAGTATACGTATGATAGTTATAATATCTATATGAATGATTGTTTTCTACAAATGCTACTGGAATCTTGAAGGGCTTTCCAAAAAGCCAGATGAAGCGAAATAAAAACGGATTCGACACTTGCTAATGTTTTAATAGAAAATCACAGTGAAATTTTGATGAGAGTAACTTTACGTGAGATTTGACCACCCAAATAAGTGATTCTATACTAGAATATGATGGGGTGAGTTGAGTAATAATAATAATTTCTATGAAGGTCGAGGAGTTTCGAGGTAGGGAGATAACATTTAAAATTCAGTACAACATATTTGAACATAAATTGTAAATTAAAATTGATCTTAACAAGTGCAAATGATTGCAGGAGAAATCCTTCCACAGTCGAGTATAGCTACAAGAATATGCACATATATAAAAAATCATGTAATAAAGATTTTGACATTTACAACAAATCTTGGCGACATGAAGTGTATAGTGGAGGAGCTAAGTGTTTCGAGAATTCCTGACCAAATAAAAGAAATAATGATGTTCGGAAATCGTGTAACACTAAGCAAAGCACTGAAAATTTTGCATAGGAAAGAAAAGATTATGATGAGATATCTGATAAGTAATTCAATTTAAATTATATTTCAAACCAAAAATATTTTTAAAAAAGAATATTGCATGACGTATTGGGCGCAACCTTTGTAGTTAAAGGAAAAATTGATTGGATTCGACCAGAATTTCATCAGTAGTACATGGCATGTCCGGGATGCTACGTAAAACATGTGTACTCATGGAGATCAAGCTATTGCGCACCAGTATCATGGTAAAAAGTAAAGAATTTAAGTGACAAAAGTCAAACGTAAATAAAGTTAGAGTATCTAAGTGACGTGTAAACTCTAACGTTTTAAATAAATACAATTTAAGAAAATCATACAACCCCTTCAAGAATATGTTTGATTTGCAGGAAAACCAAGTACAATGCTTAGAAGATTATTAGGTATAATTGGTAGATCACTGGTTTTAGACTTATAATTGAAGAAAAGAACTTCTTATATGTAAGCCTAACTGCAAATGACATATTTTATTATAATAGTGCTTTGAAGGGAGCATATCAATTGCAAAAAATTAGAAAGGTAACTGCACACCAATTTTGTTTGAACTACATAATGGGATCCGATGACAAAAAAATCGTACACAAATAATAAAGATATAAATATTGTGAAGGATATAAGCATAAGCGAAAAAGATGGATTCCTGCAAATCACTAAGAGACGATGTCTACAAAAACAAAAAGTACAAATGCAATATATATTCCTTACAAAGAACAACTCCAGAAAATATCTAAATAGGACCCGATAAACAAGATAAATGAAATACAAGAGTATAGAAAAATCGCCCAATTCCGCGTATATGGTCAACGTACTACTGAATTCCAAAAACAGCATACATGACCAAAAGGGCGAAATATGACCAAAAAAATGACGCCCATGTCCCGGTACACGGCTGCACTATGAATATGGTGGGAACATATTTTGGAGTGCACTAATAGTGCGTTCAAAATATTGACCAGTCAACTAGACTTATGTTCATGGTCAACGACACTCGATACTATTTAGTCAACTGTCAATAGTACGTTTTTCGAGTGTTCAGTAGGAGTGCACCCGGGTGCTTGAGTCAGTCAACTAGAATAGTAAACGACCAATGGTACGTTTGTTGTACGTTTGTGGGACTCAATAACCAAAACTGTTGCTAAAAGTCTATTTTCGAGGACAAAAAAGGTATAAAACGATCGCCAAAAGTCCAAAATATTACTTTTGGAATTTCTGATCAGGAACAGTAAATGCGAGAATTTCACCCTTTTTAAGTCCTATTCCCGCAAACAGCTATTGCACTTCCACTTCTGAACAAGATCTGACTTTCACCATTGCACTTCCACTTTTGACTTGCATCTATGGATTCTTTTGGGGTTCATATGGACTCTTAATTGGGGACTAAGGGGACCGTGAAAAATAAGGATAAACGAATTTTATGACAGCAAAAGTTGTATATGATAAATGATTTCAAAGGGATGATGATAGAAATGAGGTCAATTGCTTTGGATTTCTATAGTATCTTTAGTGTGACTTAAGAATATAATGCCTTAACTTTTATGTTAATTAATTATGAAGTTATCCGAAAGGTTTGCTTTTACATTCATCTGGGCTGTGACTTAAGAATGCCTTAACTTTTAAGTTAATTAATCGTCCAACAAATCTACTACCAAAATATTTTCCATTATGATACAGGGCAAAGGCAACGAAAATCTATGTGTCGGTACAATGGGTATAGTTCGATCAAGAATTCTTTTGTAAATGTTTATTATGGTAATCAAGGATTTGATTGTCGTCCTTGGTTATTATGCTTAACTCGAGTTTTTTTTTTTTTTTTTTTTTTTTTTTTTTGTAATTCAGATTTGTATTTTGAAACATGATATTTGATGTAAGTAAGTGCGTACAAATGAAACTTAAAGAATTCAATTTACTATGGCTGTGCGTATCAGAAGAACCTAATTTTGTGAGGGAGAGAACAACATTCATCCAATATGACAAAAACACATCGATCACTTGCATAGTTAGTAGATGAGATCAGCGAATGATCAATACAGTCATGTACTACGCCATGGAAAAATTATTGAATGGTGTAGTTGCAAGAAATCCTACACTACACCCCTCACAAGAATCCACACAACTAAGCTATTGAAGATGAACAACTATGATTTTTATTGATTAATTCCTTGAATGTTTACAAGATAAAATGGAAAAGAGCTAAAGAAATTACAATCACTGCAAACTTTCTCTCTCCTAATGACTTGCCTAACACTCGAAAAAAGATCCCTACAATAGTCCTGCTCGACTCCTTATATAGGGTATTACACAATGGATGACAGCTAAGCTGTCCTTTATTTTCGGGAATGACTTGCGAAATATCGCAAGTGTACAAATATATAATTTCGCAACTCTCCTAAATCTCGCTAGGTCTTCACATCTTTCTCGTGTTTTAAGTGTCGTCATTCATTGCGTCATTTATATTACTCATTTGCGACACTTTCGCAATGCTGTCGATTATTGATCTCGCGAAGTATTGATGTCGCGATATTCTGATCCTACATCTTGCCTCTTCTCATGTCTTCTCTGCGAAGAAGAGAATGTCATGAGAACTAGTATTTTTAAAATGCCGCAACTGTTCATATTTATCTGTTATGATCCCGTACTTTTACACGTAATTTATTACACATGTTTCTTCTTCCACTCTTTTCTTGACACGTCGCTTTCAACCGTTTTTTTCTTGACCATTCACGTCTCCTCTCGCATTAAATGCATTTATCTTCTCGAGAATTCTTCTCTATATATAGTTTTCTCACCCTCCTCTTCTTCTTTTTTACTTTCTCTCTGCAATTTTTCTTCAATTCTCCTCCTCCGCAATTTACGTTTCGCTCATTGTAAATCTTCCTTTTCTTCTTTCTCTTGATCTTTAATTCTCTAATCATTCCCATATTCTGAGAATGGCTCCACCTGGTCGTAGATATGAAACCCTTTTGGGTGAGACTCAAAAGGATTTACAAGAAAGGGGTTTCACCTTATCTACTATTCCCAATCAAGAATCTTCATCTATTATTTCTGCAAAGTTGTTTATCGATCATCATTGTGATGATCAGAAAATCATAATCTCGCTAGGTCAACTCCTCGCAGGTCTTCCCATTCCTCTCTACAATCCCGAACTGCCCTTGTTCTATGAAATTCTTGCTCATGAGAAATTCTCGCGAGCTATTTATCAATTAAGTGGAGATTGCATCCGTCTAATGCTTGAATTCGCCAATCGTGGCGCTGGTAAGGGATCTCTATATCCTGATAACGTCAGAGATCCTAAATTCGCAAACTTAGAGATAATCACTGAAAAGTACTCAGTAGAAAACTTTTTTGAAAATTATGAAGTGATAAATATGAATAATGATAAATCTCGCTGGGGTGCTCGATTGAAAAGAAAAGAGAACGTTCCCGACGATAAGATACTCATGTTAGATATTGATTGGCACTCTGGAAAGAACAATGTTCCTCGCTACTCTAAAGACGACAAGTGGTGTGTCTTTCCGCTATTTTTGAACGGACCTTACATTTCAGGTTCTAATATCCTCCCTGCGAATCTCGCAAATTATCATCCTTGTGTATTTAATTGGCCCGAGAAAGCAAAAGAGGTATACTTCCTAACCTTTACTTATTTTACAATCTTCATTTCCTCTTATATCTAATCTTGCGAATTTTTCAGATCACCAAATTGAAAAGGAGTTACGAAAGAAATCCAAAGGCGAGTACTCTGGCGATACTTCGTTCAATCACGGATGGAGTAAGAAATATTTTTCTTTATTATTTTTAACAATATTGTTGCCTCTGTTTCTTATCTTCATTCGTGTGCGAAGGTTGGCGTTGAAGAAAATGATATTTCTGAAGCTGCGAAGGCTAAAGGCAAGAATAAGATTACTCTTCGCAAGGATAAATCTTCTGCTCCATCTTCTAAAAAACGAAAAATCCATTCCTCTTCTCACTCTAATTCCCAAACCGGCGAGAACTCTGATGAAGATAATGATGAGGTTGACACTTCTTTTGCGAAGGAGAATCATTCAGTCGAATCTGCTATGGCGCAACTGTCCAGTGTTTTCTCTGATTCTATGCAAGGAATGGGAGATGATCGTTTTTCTGCCACGTGCGAAGCTCTCGCAAATATCTGCGATGCCCCCCTGCTAGCGGATAATGATTCTTTTCGTGGAGTTTCCAGGACAATGACTCCCAGTTTCTTAAATGCACTTAGTGCCTTGGTATGTTCATATTTCTTTATTTCTGCGTGATTTCAATTATAAACCTTATCTTAACAATTTCTTTATTTTCCTTTATAGTCTGGGAGAGCTTCCTTTGTTGTTGCCTCAGATCTCGAGAAAAGGCGCAACAATCTTGAAAAGAAAAATCTTCAACTTAAGGAAAAGAACAAAGAATTGGAGGCTGAAACTGTTTCTCTTCGCAAGAGAGATAAAGAACTTGGAAATGAAACTGTTGTTCTTCGTGAAAAAATCAAACAATTGGAAGTAGAATCTTCTTCTCAGAAGGATAAAATATCTAGCCTTCAAAATGCTAATCAACAACTTTATGGTATGAAATTCTTCTCCTTTTCTTATCCTTATTTTGTCATTTACTTTTCTTTATCTGACTTATCATTTTCGCAGACATTTATAACCTTTCTGATGAAGCTATTCTTCTTCACACATTTCCCGAGCCTATGGATAACGATGCTCTTCTTGCCCATCTCAATAATTCTCTAAATAGCTTTTCAAATGACAGAATCAATCATCTTTCTTTGAACGAACTTCAATCCAGATTCCATCTCTTAGAAGCAGATCATAGATCTAGTTTAAGTTTAGCCAACCAAATGAAACACATGCATCTTAGTTCCCAAGAGAAAATTAGTGCTTTAAGGAAGAAAGTTAGCGATCTTATAGATGATAAAGATCGCATTGCTAATCGAGGCGCTCAAGCATTAGCAGAATTTCAAAAAGCTCTTCTTGAAGTTCAAATTGAGCGTGATGAATCTATTCGTCAAAATATTGTTCTTAGCGAAAGAGAGAATCAAATTCGTTCTCTTCTTCTTATAAATAATGACGATGAATTCGCTTGGGCTGCGAAAGTTCTAGATAATGCCAGAAATAACTTAGGTGTTAACGTTAGCCTTCATGCTGATCAAACTGCCTTGGTTAAAGACATGATTTCTGAAAGAGAAGGTTGTTAATGGTTCTTCTTTATTTTATCGCATCTTTTTTGTGAAACCACTATTAAGTTATTAACCCATTATCATACGTTCGCAGAAGCTGAGAAGAGGTATCAAACAAGAATTGAAGAACTTGAATTTGAAAAAGAGCAGCTTGCAAAGGACCTCTCTCTTCGCAACGACAAGTATTCCAAGTTGAAGAAGCAACTACAAACTACTGTAGCGAATTTCAATAATGATGCTGTCCGTTTTCGCAATCAAACTATTAAGACAGTTTGACATGACCACAGTATTCCTCTTTCTTCATATCCTTGTCTTCTTGATGAGGTTCCTGAAAATATACCTTCCTTGGATGTTTCTGATAGTGATGCTAGCGAAGAAGAGGAGTCCGATAAAGAGTCTGATGAAAAAGAAGAATGAACTGATAGATAGCTCCATTTTCCTTTTTTCTCTTCTTGTGATATTTGTACATTTATCCTTCTAGCCTTCCATTTTTGTAATCTCTTACTGTAAATCTATCATATGAAAATAAATAACAAGTTTTTACTCTAATCATTCCCATACTTGCCTCTGTTATTTATTTTCACATGAGAGATTAAATCGATAACTTTTAAGTAATAATACTTCGTAGTTTCGCAACTGCTGTTGCTAACTCTTCACAAATAAATGAAGAGATATAGTCATTTTCGCAAGCTTATTTGCTTACTCAATTTCTTGTGTGGTCTTACTTTGCCTTCCTAGTTAAAGGTCTTATTTTGCCACCCCTCATTGCGACAAAATCGCAGGACGTCTTTACATTTTCATGTAACGACCCATTGATCTTGCCTTATCATTGCTCTAGTATTTTTGCCTCTGCAGGATATTTTTCTTGCGACAATATGACAGGCCTAAATATTCTTGCGAACGTAAAGCCCCATGACATTGCCGTCTTTGCGACGAAATCGCAGGACGTCTTTACATTTTCATGTAAAGACCCATTGATCTCGTCGTACCCTCGTGTTAGTATTATTGCCTCTTTAGGATCATCGCACAAATATGACAAGCCTAAATTTTCTTGTGAAAATAGAGCCTCATGACATTTGCGTCTTAAGACACTTATCAGCTCCCTAATGGAGGGTGCAGCCCTTATCATCTCCCTGGTTGCCCCTTCAAGGAGGCGTACATCGGCCATACAAGACTAGCTCCTCCCATCCGGTCTTAACAACAACTGAGTTGTTTTCGCAGCCTCTTATCCCTTATACCTATAGGGCTTATGGTTACGAGACTGCACCCTAAGTGGAGTTTTCTTTGGGCCGAAAAGCATGTGCCAAGACTTGCCAAGAATGGCCGAGACACTTCAAATGCCCCAGGCACTCTTGGCTCAACCGTGTACCTCGGCGCCTTGGTCATACACTCGACTCCTTGGAAGAGACCTCGGTCGTCCAACCGTGGTATAACCTTATATAGTTGGAAATCCAAGGTATCTCTCCCGGATGGGCTTTATTGACCCCAAATTTTCATGACTCAGGTTCCAGGGACGGTGTAACCTTTTCCCTGAGCCATGTCAAGAGATACCCCTTATATGACGCACTTTAGGTCTTACATTTGCCTCTTGCGAAATATCATTCGCGAACTAGGGTGTACGCCATAAAGGTTCGTCCCATTCACTCATTCTTTCATTTCTGTCAATTCTTTCAATTCTTTCAATCATTCATTGATTTTTGATTATTTCTTCTCATTATCTTTGCGAAATTATCGCATAGTCTTGCTTCGTTTTCTGCAATCTCGCTCTAATTAACCAGATTTTCATATATTCTATCTCGCGAGACTTTCGCGTACACCTTCTTCAATCGTCATATTCTTTGTACTTTCGACATGTCTTTTTCCTTCATTTTTTTTTTTTTATTATTTTTATTTTTTTATTTTTTACACAAATCTAAAGTCAATTATTCATTTCTTACACTTCTTACTTCTGTTGCTCTCTGCTTCTTCATTTAAATTTCCTGATATTTCCTTCCCTTTTGCGAAACCATCGCAATTTCCAACTGTCTTTAGACATTGGTTTCGCAATGTATCTCCAGCTCTCACTTCTATTGCGTCCACCATCAGTCTGTCCCTTCTTTGTGCTTCTTTAATGTTCTGTTTCCAGTTCTCTTTTTGAGCAGCCCTTTCCTCGCAAGATTCCACATCAACTTCATAGCACTTTTGTCCCTCAGCCCAATCTCCTTTTATAACTCCGACACCACTGGGATGAGGAAATTTGATGCACTGGTGGTAAGTCGATGCTACACCCAAGATCTCATGTAACCAAGGTCGCCCAATTAATGCATTATAGGGGGATTCCACATCGACTATGCAAAACAAGATTTCAGTTGATAATCCTTTCAGTGGTATTCGCATACGAGTTTCTCCTCTAGGTTTATTGGCAGTACCATTAAAACCATAAATCTTGTAGGTTGAAGGTATCAAATCTTCGTCTTTCCCTCCCATAGTCTTATAAGTGTGGTAAAAAAGGATGTTTACAGAGCTTCCAGTATCAATTAAGATTCTATTTATTGCCCATGAATTTTCTACCCCATCATCTTCATCATCAACAGGTTTTGGGTTAATCTCCAATCTTACCACTAATAGACTGTCATGCATCTCGCCACCCTCAGGTACCTCTTCTGCGGTAAAAGAAATAATATGTGTTTGCCATTCTTTTAGTGGCGATGTCTTCGCGATGTTCACTTCTCTATTGTCAGCATCTCTTGCGAAAACCCTACTGAGAACACTATCATGAAAATATTCAATTGTCCTATACGAATGTACGATAGAGTTGCAGAACAAGTTTTTGGCCTTCGCTCCAACTTCTACTACAAACGTTTCTTTCTCTTTTGTTGTATTTACTCTGTGAACTTCTGGAGGTGTTGGTAATGGTTGAGTCTTCTCTTCACATTTTAAGAAATGATTTAGCTTCCCTTGGTCTATCATTCTGAGGATGATTCTTTTTATATTCCTACAATCATTCGTTAGGTGTCCATGAAAGTGGTGATAGGAACAAAATTCATGACTTGTCACTGAGAGGCGGTTCATTCCCCATGTTCCATGGTGCAGGTATGTTTTCCATCAGAATTATAGCTTCCCATATTTTCTCCACGCTAGCGTTTAGTGGAGGCATCTTAATTTCTTCCCATACTACCCTATGACCTCGCTGCCCTCTATGATAATTATGCATCTGTCCTCCATAGGTTTCTTGCGGTTGATCAAGCCTTTGAATTTTATTATTTTCGCCACAGTTGTAGAAATTTCTTTCTCTTTCAAATTCTTCCTGATCGCGACTTCCCATGGCTACCAACTTTTGCTGACCATCATCCGGTATCATCATTCCTTGTTGACCTTGCGAGGTACTCGCCACAGTGTTTATCAATTTGGGTAACAAACTTGCATTCGCAGCTCCTGAACTTGTATTCGCGACAGGGTATGATTCCATCTCATTTTGCTTTTCCTCTAGAGCAATATACTTCACCTGAAGCTCTCACAACTCAGTCATTGTGATTGTATTCTTGACTCTAAAAATTTGAATATATAACAGATTTGTCGCGAACATAGCATTAATGAATGATAAGATGAGATATCTCTCCTCCACACGACCAGCCATTTCGCTACACATTGTCTTCCATCTCACAGTTAGGTGCTTCAAACTTTCACCAACCCTTTGTTTTAACCCAAATACATCTTCAATACCATGTCGCGAGGAATTATTACTTATATATGCCCCTAAAAATATAGCCTGCAAGTGATTGAAAGATGTTATTGTATTCTTCGGTAGTCCTTCAAACCATTTCAAAGCTTCTCCTGTCAAACTTGATGTAGGATCAGAATATCGCGACATCAATATTTCGCGAGATCAATAAACGACAGCATTGCGAGGGCGTCGCAAATGAGTAATATAAATGACGCAATGAATGACGACAGCCAAAACACGAGAAAGGTGTGAAGACCTAGCGAAGTTTAGGAGAGCTGCGAGAATGAATACTTGTACACTTGCGATATTTCGCAAGTCATTCCCGAAAATAAAAGGACAGACTTTTAGTTGTCATCCATTGTGTACTACCCTATATAAAGAGTTGAATAAGCCTGTTGTGGGAGAGATCTTTTTCGGAGTGTTAGACAAGTCATTAGGAGAGAGAAAGTGTGTGGTGATTGTAATTTCTTTAGCTCTTTGCTATCTTATCTTGTAAACATTCAAGGAATTAATCAATAAAATCATTGTTATTCATCTCCAAATGTCTTAGTTGTGTGGATTATTGTGAGGGGTGTAGTGTAGGATTTCCTGCAACTACATATTGGCGCTAGAAACAGGGAAAACCCAATTGAAGATAAGAGATTGGATATTGTCACTAAAATTGTTAAAATCAAGAGTATGATGGATAAATTGGAGAAAACTAGAATCAAAGAGAGTAATGAAGAATTGGAATGTAATATGATTACAAAAGCAATGGTTAATGAATTTCATGAAAGTATCAAAGGGAGAATACACAAAAGAGATTTTGAAGGAAAGAAGATTATAACAGCAGAGAAATCATCACCCTTGAAAGAATGGGAAAAACAGAAGATTATGTTCACTGCAACGGAGATATCAGGAGAGAATTTAAATCACACATCTCCATTAGTGATTACGATAAGTGCTAGCAAAGAAGAGGTAAAATTAACAAAAACAGTGGAAGAATGGGCAATAAATAGAACCTTGGTGGACACAGGGAGTTCAGTGAATATAATGTTTTATCATGCTTATAAGAAATTGGGGTACAAAGTTGAAGAATTGACCTCCGCAACATATCATATCTATGGTTTCGGCAAAACCATAACAAAACCTAAAGGGGAAATAAAAATACGAATTTTGTTGGGAGAAATTGAAACACATGTGACGTTATGTGTAGTGGATATGGAATCACCATATAACATGTTGTTGGGAAGACCATGGATACATGCAATAAAAGCTGTAGCATCAACATTTCATCAATGTGTCAAATTTCCAATACCGAGTGGAATTGGCGAAATCAAAGGAGATACTGATAAAGGAAGAATATATCATCAAATCGAAGTACGACATTATGAAGAACAGGTGAAGAGGCGAAAAGATCGCAAGAAGATGGCAAAAGCAGCGAAAAAGGAAGAAGAATTTATAACTTACATGATAAGAGCGGAAGAAGGAAAAGGAATATATGATGAAGAGAATGATCTCGCGAAGGAAGTAAAAGGACCAACGCCCATGGGAGAACCAAAGGCTAGCTACACTGCGGCAGAACCAACAAAGGAAGTAAATATTGGAACTGAAGAAGAACCAAAGATGTTAAAAATTGGGACTAAAATGGAGGCAGATGAGGAAAGAAAGACTATTGATTTGTTGCGAGATTATAAAGACATTTTCGCATGGGATATGGATGAGATGCCTGGAATAGATCCATCTGTAGCGTGCCATAAATTAGAGATTGATAAAAGTGCAAGACCATTCAAGCAAAGAATTAGAAAAATTACAACAACATATCATCCTCAAATAGAAGAAGAGTTACAGATGATGCTTGATGCCGGAATTATTAGACAAGCAAAATATCCCGAATGGATAGCAAATATGGTCGTAGTTCCAAAGAAGAAAAAAGGAATAAGAATTTGCATAGATTTTACCGATTTAAACAAAGCTTGTCCAAAAGATAGTTTTCCCTTGCCAGATATTCCGCAGATGGTTGAATCAGCAGCAGGAAATGAAAGGATATCCTCTCTTGATGGATATAAGGAATACAATCAAATTCCTCTCGCTGAAGAAGACCAAGAACATACTGCCTTTTTCGCTCCAAGAGGATTATACTGTTATACAAAAATGCCATTTGGTCTGCGAAATGCTGGTGCAACGTATCAGAGGATGGTAGAGAAAGTGTTCGAACAATGGATACATAAAACATTAGAGGTATACGTGGATGACATGTTAATAAAAAGCAAAGAAGCAAAAAATCATGTACGAGATTTGAAGGAAATTTTTGAACAAATGAGACATTTCAATATCAAAGTAAATCCAGAAAAATGTACCTTTGGGGTGGCATCTGGAAAATTTTTAGGATACATTGTGTCAAAAGAAGGAATACAAGTTGAACCGGAGAAAGTACAAGCAATTCGCGATATGCCGACACCAAGAATAAAGTGAAAGATGTGCAAAAATTAAATGGACTATTAGCTTCGCTAGGAAGATTCATCTCGCGATCATCTGATAAGTGCAAGCATTTCTTCAACATACTTAAAAAGGGAGCGAAATTTAGATGGATAGATGAATGTGAAAAGACGTTACAAGGAATAAAAGAACATCTAATGGATATATCAATCTTACAAAAAACAGAGCCAGGGGAAGAATTACTAATTTACCTCGCGACAACCTCGCATGCACTAAGTGCAGTATTATTGCGAATGGACGCAGGTGTGGAAAAACCAATCTATTACATCAGCAAAACATTCAATGCCGCAGAGAAAACTTATTCAAAAATTGAAAAATTAATTCTGGCATTAGTTTATGCAACATTTAAACTTCGCATCTACTTCGAAGCACACACGGTAAAGGTAATGACAAAAGTACCAATTGAGTCAGTGATGAAAAATTCAAAAAGGTCAGGAAGAGTTGAAAGATGGAATGCTCAAGTAAGTCATTCCAAACTCAAATATGAAATATTATCCTCAACTAAATCACAAGTTGTGGCAGACTTTTTAGCAGAATTTCCATTAGAAGAGGATGAAGCAGTGGAAGAGATGATGGATATAGAAGAAGAACATGGAAATCCAAGGGATTTATTAATTGAGCCAAATAGATGGGAAATATTGGTAGATGGATCGTCAAATGAAGAAGGTAACGGAATTGGGATCATTGTAATTTCGCCAGAAGGTAATAAAATGGCTTTTTCTTTCAGATTGGAATTCGCGTCTACCAATAATGAAACAAAATATGAAGCTATAATACATGCCTTACGATTCGCAATAGAAATGAAGTTGGAGAATGTGAGGGTCACCAGTGATTCCCAGTTAGCTATTCGCCAGATAAAAGAAGAATATACTACAAATGAACCATCTATGAAAAAATACAAAAAACTTGTTGAAGAATTGTCGGCGAAGATACCAAAAATAAAATGGAGACACATATCAAGAAGAGACAATAGACTCACAGATGCTTTTGCTTTTATATCAAGTATGATGACAGATCCAACTGCGAGATGCATAAAAATACGTACACTTCTATCACCATCAATCAACAAAGAGGAAGAGGAAGAAGCAAAAGTAATGCTCATAGAAGATGAAACACAAAATCCCAGTTGCGAAGATTGGAGAACAGAACTTCATGCTTATCTAATGAAAGGAGAAACACCAAGAAATAGATTAGAGATGCACAAATTAAAAAGCCGTGCAACAAATTATGAATTAAGAGACGGGTATTATACCGAAGATCCTTTAATGGACCCTCGCTTAGATGTTTAACACGAAAGGAAGGAGAAGCAAGTGTTAAAAATGTTACACATGTGGGGATGTTGGCAATCACAGTGGCGGAAGATCTTTAGCACATAAGGCGAAAATGCAAGGCTATTATTGGCCATATATGCATGAAGATGCGAAACAAGTATCAAGACGTTGCGAAGATTGTCAGAGGCATGGAAAGAAAATACATGCACCAGGAGCACCATTAACTTCTTCAACAAGTGTATGGCCTTTTGGAAAGTGGGGATTAGATATTGTAGGACCTTTTTTACCAGGTACAGGGCAGAGGAGATATCTGATTGTCGCTACAGATTATTTCACAAAGTGGGCAGAAGTAAAAGCAGTACAACATATTCGCGATAAAGATGTTTTTACCTTCATATTCGAAAACATAATATGTAGATTTGGAATTCCAGCACAGTTGGTATCTGACAATGGGAAACAGTTTGAAGGGAAAAATATAGAATTGCTGCTTAATGCATTTCAAATAAAATGTGGGAAATCAACTCCACTATACCCGCAAGCCAATGGACAGGCGGAAACAACAAATAAAACAATCGCAGATATACTAAAGAAGAAATTAGAAGGGCATAATAGGGCGTGAA
Source organism: Papaver armeniacum (assembly GCA_023531295.1). NCBI lineage: Eukaryota > Viridiplantae > Streptophyta > Magnoliopsida > Ranunculales > Papaveraceae > Papaver > Papaver armeniacum. The sequence goes on from JAJJWW010014378.1 coordinate 223,767, forward strand.
CAAGTGCATAATGCAGTATGGGCTTACAATACAACACGGCGAGAAGCTACGGGAATGTCACCATTTTGTTTGACATATGGAGTTGAAGCTGTACTTCCGACAGAAGTTATTATTCCAACAACGAAGAGAGAAGCTTGGTAGAAAAATCTTAGTGCGGGTAACATTTTGGTTAAATTAGATGAATTAGAAGAAAAGAGAGAAAGAGCACTACAGCATATGGAGAATTATCAGCGAAGATTAGCTAGAGAATATAACAAACGTGTCAAGACTCGCGAATTTCAACCAGGTGATATGGTATTGCGAGAAACACCAATATATCAGCGAGAAAGTGGTGGAAAGTTAGCGAGAAAGTGGGATGGACCTTATATCATCAAAGAGGTAGTTGGAACAGGGGCGTATAGATTAATGGATCCTGAGGGCAAAGACATGGGCCAAAGGTTGGACAGACCGTGGAATAGATTATATCTTAAGAAATATTACCCGTAGAAGAAAGAATCTGCGAGAATAAGTTGTGAAATATTGAATGAATGAAATGAAATGAATTCATATGAAGTGTTCCTGCGACAGAGCGATTGCGAAATTGCATAAAATGAAGAAAGGATATGCGAGCATCTCGCACATAAAACAACAAGAGATAATCAAAAATGAATAATCGAATGAATTGACAGAAATAAAAGAGTGAGTGAATGGGACGAACCTTTATGGCGTACACCCTAGTTCGCGAATGATATTTCGTAAGAGGCAAATGTAAGACCTAAAGTGCGTCATATAAGGGGGTATCTCTTGACATGGCTCAGGGAAAAGGTTACACCGCCCCTGGAACCTGAGTCATGAAAAGTTGGGGTCAATAAAGCCCATCCGAGAGAGATACCTTGGATTTCCAACTATATATATAAGGTTATACCCTGGTTGGACGACCGAGGGTCTCTTCCAAGGAGTCGGTGTATGACCAAGGCGCCGAGGTACACGGTTGAGCCAAGAGTGCCCGGGGCATTTGAAGTGTCTCGGCCATTCTTGGCAAGTCTTGGCACATGCCGCACTCGGCCCGAAGAAAACTCCACTTATGGGTGCAGTCTCGTAACCATAAGCCCTATAGGTATAAGGGATAAGAGGCTGCGAAAACAACTGGTTGTTGTTAAGACCGGATGGGAGGAGCTAGTCTTGTATGGCCGATGTACGCCTCCTTGAAGGGGAACCAGGGAGATGATAAGGGCGGCACCCTCCATTAGGGAGCTGACAGTGTCAAAAAAGACGCAAATGTCATGAGGCTTTATTTTCGCAAGAAAATTTAGTCTTGTCATATTTTTGCGATGATCCTGAAGAGGCAATAATACTAACGCGAGGGTAAGACGAGATCAATGGGTCTTTACATGAAAGTGTAAAGACATCCTGCGATTTCATCGCAAAGACGGCAATGTCATGGGGTTTTATGTTCGCAAGAACATTTAGGACTGTCATATTGTCGCAAGAAAAATATCCTGCAGAGGCAAAAATACTAAAGAAATGATAAGACAAGATCAATGGGTCATTACATGAAAGTGTAACGACGTCCTGCGATTTTGTCGCAAGACGGCAATGTCATGGGACTTTATATTCGCAAGAATATTTAGGCCTGTCATATTGTCGCAATGAGGGGTGGCAAGATAAGACCTTTAACTAGGAAGGCAAAATAAGACCACACAAAAATAATGATAAGGCAAGATCAATGGGTCATTACATAAAAATGTAAATACGTCCTGCGATCTTGTCGCATTGATGAAGTTCAACATAAATGAAGAGAATGGCAAACAAAATGAAAATTATTAAAAATCAGGAATAATCTTCATTGCAAGAAAGGGTGATAATAAGCAGATAAATACATCTGCGAGATAATTGAAGTACATAAAAAAGTAGCAGTACAAGAAGGAAAATTACAAGAGAAGGACAACTCACAAATATCAGTTCTTTCACCAGAAGGGAATACTGGGTTTTCTTCAGCGACTTTATCTGTATTTTTGCCAGTTGGTATATTTCCACCAGATCCTCCTGATCCCACATCTTCATTCGCGACATCGTCATTGACAGTTTTATTGGGAGAGATAGTCTCTTCATTCGCGAATTCTTCGCCACTATTATAATCATAATCGTTGTCGGGAGGATTAGGAACTTCATCATCGCTTACTTCCAGAGGTTCGACAGATACAGGATCAAGAGATTTAGATAGTAAAACATCATTCACAAGAACTTCGGCTTTAAGATGAAATTGACGAAGGAGTGCTTTCTGCTGATTTTTACTCTCTATGTCTTTACAGTCACGCATATAGTCGAATCTTCTTTCTGCTCTGTCGCGAGAACGAGCAAGGGAAGCAGCGAGTATTCCGTTTTCTTTGCGAATTTTTGAGTAGTCGTATTTCAAAGCGGTAATGGAGGAGTGAAGATTTTTCTCAGACTCTGCAAAAACAAAGAACAAAAGGAATTATACAAACAAAAATTATGAAGACTTGATAAATGAAGAATAGATGAGGCAGTCAATTTCTATGACTACCTTCCTTCTGCGAGGTAAGATATTGGATTAAAGCCGAACAACTATTCTCCAAATGATCCATGGCATTGTCAAAATTATCTCCAATTAAACCTTTCAGTCGAGATCGCAAGCTTTTTTCGTTGGAAACAAGTAAGGCATTCTCTTTCGCAAGGGAAAAGTTGGACTTTTCTAATTTGGAACATTGATCCTTGAATTGGTTTGCCTTTACACTAAAGATTATTCTACCCTGAATAAGTTTATCCTTCTCGGCAGTAACTTCTTCAAGTTGATTTCTCAACGAGCAAAGAGATTGTTCTTGTTCTTTACATAATTTTTGACAAACATCAGACTGTTGCGAGTAAATCGCCACCTTATTTAACAGAGTTCGCTTCTCTTGAGAAAGAATTCCATTCTCATCTGATAAAGTTTCTAATTCCAGATTAGCTTTAGTCAAAGAGTAAGAGAGGCGAGATAATTCATTACTTAATGAGCCTTGTTCCTGTACTAAGTCAGCATTTTCTTTTGAAAGATTATCTATTTGATCAACAGAGTATGTATGAAGATTATCTAATTGGTTATATTGCTCCATCCAAGCATCTCTATCAACTCGAACTTCTTCAACAAGTAGATTCCAACCGGTATATCTCCATTTTTAAAACACGGTTTAAAGCTTGAAGGGCGAACAACGGCTCTTGGTTCAATATAAAAAAAAAGGTAAGAGTATACCTTTCAATTCTTCATTCTTCTTGCGAAGATTATCACGATCCAGCGAAACATTTTGAAGTTTTTGATTCTCAAGTTGGAGAATATTACACTTTGCAGTCATAGCTTGGAGATCATTCTTCAAAATATTAATTTCTTGCTCCAAAGATGTTTGCGAAATTCTATCGGGGCCAAGGTGTTTGCTCAAAATCTCGCAGACATCGATTTGATAGGATCGACAGAAGTCTTCTTGACATCGTTCATGATATCTGATAGAACTTTGAAGGCCACATCTATTCCTTCCAAATTTTCTTTAGTAAGAGGGATTTGCTCGGATAAGGAGGTAACGGCGATAGAAGAAGGAAGAGATGAGTCATCTTTTGTTAAAGGAATATCATGAGAAGAGGAAATCTCATGAATATTAATGACTGGAGAAATGGTAGAGGCATTGACAATGGAAGAAGAAATAGGCTCATTCGCAATGGGACTGTTATGAGGGATTTGATTTATGAGAAATTCAGGCATAGGAGTGTTATCATCAACGGTATTTTCGCAAGAAGAAGCAGTAGGATTATCTTGCGAAGATTTCGTAGTAGGAGTTGTAAGTTTGAATATAGGAAAGGAAACAACAGGTGCAACAGGTTTAGAATGGCGAGGCTTCTTGGGGGACTTATCAACATTTTTGTCATCCTGCGAATTACAAGATAAATAAGAAACAGAGGCAACAATATTGTTATTAAAAGAGTAAATTTTTCTTAAATACCTTGTTATTCGCAGGCTTTCTTTTAGAGGCAGTGGATTTCGGTTGCGAACCCATGGAGATATTAGGGTTCACAATGGTGAACTTGGTGCTAGATTTGTTCTTGCTAAAACAAAAATGGCAAGGGAGTCATTAAAAGAAGAACAGTATCAGAATAAAACAACTTCAATAAGAGAGATCAATCACAAAATGATCAAATTCAGCTAAATTAACAAACCTTGATGTCATAGAAACAGTAGCAGAAGAGTAGTAGCAGAAAAATGATGAAGAAGACGATGAAGAAAAAAGCAGAGAAAAAAAGTTACGAGACGATGAAGAAGACGAAGTAAAAGAAAAGAAATGCTTTCACAAGGAATTCTCCTTTAAATAGACGAGAAAAGAGTAACCTAGGATAACATTAAATGTGCCGTAAAAAGGGAAATTTTAGATACGTGTAAACAGTCATTCCTAAATTCACGGAATCTTGTCGGCAAAAAATTGATGGAAAACAAACGATTGCGGCGTTTCAAAATATTGGTTCTCATGACATTCTCTCCTTCGCAGAGAAGACATGAGAAGAGGCAAGATGTAGGATCAGAATATCGCGACATCAATACTTCGCGAGATCAATAAACGACAGCATTGCGAGGGCGTCGCAAATGAGTAATATAAATGACGCAATGAATGACGACAGCCAAAACACGAGAAAGGTGTGAAGATCTAGCGAAGTTTAGGAGAGCTGCGAGAATGAATACTTGTACACTTGCGATATTTCGCAAGTCATTCCCTGAAATAAAGGACAACTTAGTTGTCATCCATTGTGTACTACCCTATATAAAGAGTTGAATAAGCCTGTTGTGGGAGAGATTTTTTTTGGAGTGTTAGACAAGTCATTAGGAGAGAGAAAGTGTGTGGTGATTGTAATTTCTTTAGCTCTTTTCTATCTTATCTTGTAAACATTCAAGGAATTAATCAATAAAATCATTGTTATTCATCTTCAAATGTCTTAGTTGTGTGGATTATTGTGAGGGGTGTAGTGTAGGATTTCTTGCAACTACACTTGATGCAAAATATTTGCACAATATAGCATCATGATTCTCCCATTGTAACATACATCTCATATAAGCTTTGATATGCTGTATCGCACAAGTTGTTCCATCAAAAATGTTTGGTTAATGTAGGTAAGTTGCACTTCGGTGGTATTCCTCCTAATTGTATCTCTTGTGTGAACGGAGTTTTCGCAGCCTTCTTCTATGGCTTCATCCAACCTGTCTCTTTCCTCCTCACCTTTTACTGTTCATCATTCCTCTCATTTCTCGCCAATTCTCTCAAAATTTGTTCATTTACATTAATTTGAATTTGAATCCATTGGTCTTTTTAGTTCCGCTTCTCTTCTCCTGCGTTCATGTCTACTTTGACTTTCTTGTTCATCATTCTCTTCTCGTCTTTCTCTGCGATCTTCTCCTTCGTTTCTTTCACGAATTCGCACACCATTATATCTATCAATTTCTCTTCTTTGTTGCCTATCGGTTCTCCTTTGTACTCTTTCATATTCTTCATTGATATTACCATTGTTGCGATTTTGTTCTCGCCTTCTTTCTCGATTATCATGATTATTCTGCCGAATTGCCTCTTCTAACTCCTGTTCTTCCATTTCTGCTCTCAATCTTTCTCTCTCGCAGGCTAGACGTGCTTGTTCAACATAGTGTCTTTCAATTTCATCTTCAATCTCTTTTTGCTTCCTCCGTGCTTCTCTCCCATGCAATATCCTTCTTCCCTCTTCTTGATTTTCTTCATCAACTGGATTATTCTGCCCCTGACGCTACCTATTTACTTGATTTCCATCATCCTGCCTATTTTGAAGAGTCTCGGGACGTGGGATATAACGATCTTCCATCATTTCTCTTCTCTCGCAATGTTCTATGCCTGGATTTTGCGCTTCTTCTTGGTTTTCTTCATCAGCCTTTTCTGTAGGTAAAATTCTCCTTCTTTCCTCTCTAACTGATCTTGAGCTTGACCTTGTAGTGCTTCTCGACCTCCTGTTTTGCAATCTCATGTTTTCCATCCTCAATTCATGATTTTGTCTTGTCAAATTTGCACGTTCCTCTGCCTCTAATCGTCTTTCTTCATGTATTGTTTGTCTCAACACCTCTAATGCTGCAATCTCTTCATTTCCATGAATTATTTCTCCAATCCCTTCTCGGTCTCTCTCCTCTTGTCCATTGTTTACCAATTGTTGTTCTTCTCCCCTTTCTTCCACAAAATCTGATCTCCAAGTATGCACGCTTACTCTATCATAATCCACGATTCTATTAAATCATTTGGTTGAATTGGTGATTGAATTTGATTTTCTTCATTATTCCTTATGTTCATTCTTGAGGATTCTCCCATTTCATTTCTCCCTTCTCCAGCAAGTCTCCTACTCCTTCTAACAGTTGTTGGTTGCTCAGATGCATTTCTTCTTCTAGTCATTTCTTAATTTTGGTAAACTGTTGAAAATTATATGAAATTCCTTCCCTACTACTCCAAATTCTTTCAAATCACGATGTCAATCCTTCCTTTCTCCCTGTTTCTAGCGCCAATATGTAGTTGCAGGAAATCCTACACTACACCCCTCACAAGAATCCACACAACTAAGCCATTGAAGATGAACAACTATGATTTTTATTGATTAATTCCTTGAATGTTTACAAGATAAAATGGAAAAGAGCTAAAGAAATTACAATCACTACAAACTTTCTCTCTCCTAATGACTTGCCTAACACTCGGAAAAAGATCCCTACAACAGTCTTGCTCGACTCCTTATATAGGGTATTACACAATGGATAACAGCTAAGCTGTTCTTTATTTTCGGGAATGACTTGCGAAATATCGCAAGTGTACAAATATATAATTTCGAAACTCTCCTAAATCTCGCTAGGTCTTCACATCTTTCTCGTGTTTTAGTTGTCGTCATTCATTGCGTCATTTATATTACTCATTTGCGACACTTTCGCAATGTTGTCGATTATTGATCTCGAAGTATTGATGTCGCGATATTCTGATCCTACAAATGGTAAGTGCAGTTTTCACACAATAGCCATGTACTACGACAATGAATACCGTTGTTAAGGACGTGTTTGACGATTGCTTTTTCCATACCATACATAGTGTCAGCGGTGATTAAAGCAACAATTTTACTTTCAGTATTAATTGTATTTATAATAATGCAAGAATGACGTTTTTTGGTATTATTTCAAGTTTCTGCGTACAAAAATCAACTTCAAACTATATTATCAACTCGGAGGAAAGAAGGTCATATCACATCTTTTAACAGTTTCAATGGTGCACTGCTAATGGTTTTCTGCTTTGACCCATTAGTATCACAAAGATCATCGTTTTTTTCTTTCTTTTTTATGAATTTTTCTTTTGCTAAATTCGAAGGCGGGATGAAAAAAGGTTCGCAAATCCTCAAATCGAATGTTTTAAAGGTAAATGGTATTCTAATTAGAATTTTACTAATGAGTTTAAGGTTTATCATAATTTTGACCATTAAATCTTCGGTTGTGGTTGCTACAAATCCATACAATTTTATAGAATTGAAGACTTGCTACTGGCACACAGAAATAACTTATGCAATAGCTTCTACAGTAAGGGAATCCCTCCGTATTGTAAAGATTATACTCTTAGATATGTGAATACATGGTCGGTTTGATCTTCATGCATACGATAAGTATATATAAAGAACAATGGTTGATTAATCTTTTGCCCATGAGAGAGTACAAGCATCACTGGCTAATATTCCTATAAGAAATAAGAGTTGTCAAAATGGTACATGGTAATGATTATGGTAGTGCCCAGTAAATCAGGGATGGAATAAGATAACATTTTCTTCGATAATAAAAAGAGGAAGCATCATATTTAAATAAAATCGTTTGTGATTATTTCTATTCGATTATAAGTTTTGTATATTTATGATGAACACTACCGCTACTTGGAACTTGGAATTAATAGTATGATGGGTTATTAAGAAGACGATTTGCAGGGTTGTCAACGGATGCTGAAAAATTTCCAATGACATGTAAAAGCACTCAAATATGTTGGCTTTTATGGTTCAATTTTTGGGTCGATCTTGAATATACGATATAATAGATTTAGTTAATAAAACCTAAATCCATTTTGATCGGTCTGTATTGTGAAAAGAAAGATTGAGACCAAAGGTTTTTTTTTTTGTTCCGTCATGTGAAAGTTTTATCGTCTCTATGTGTTAATTGTCTGGAAAATGTGTTATTGTGTGCATATAAATGAATAAGAAATTTCATAAGCGAATAGATTACTAATAATTCAATTAAATCTGGGACCTGAGGTAGCTTAAGTTTTTTCTCAACAACCAAAGTATCAATTTCAAACAAGAATGAAAATTGGTCGCCATGAAGAAGGTAGGTCCAATAATTCCAACAGTTGAGAAAACAGCAGGATGTGCAAACTCCTCAAGCCCAACAGTCCAATTAAAACTTTAAATCGCACGCACATCAAGTTGTATTACAAGTATGTGTAGAAAAAAAAAGGAAAAAAAGAATGGAGATACTTGAACAAGGGACCTCGCAATATCACGCTCGACATCGGTCTGAAGTAGAGAAATACTTAAAAGTAACTTTTTGACTTCTTGGAAGAAGTCAGTTTGGGTATAGAACTCAGGTCAAGTTTTAGAAACAAAAAATACCGTAAATTTTTGTGAAGCAAAAAATACTTTTCTTCTGATTTCTTTTCTGGAGGATTCTGCTTATGTATCCAAAGGAGTTATAATTTGAGGTTTGGATGTATTCTGAGAACTAACTTTTTGATTTCTAGAAATTAGCTTACGGATATTTTTTCAAAATGACTTCTAGAAGCAAAAAAAAAAAAAAAAAAACTTAAGTGAAATAAAATGTTATTGCTTCTGACTTCTAGAACTGACTTCTGGTATTCAAACATGTTGTAACGAAAATTGAGTTTGTACGACTTCCAAAGCTTACTACAGTCGCACTTCAATCATTGAAGCGTAAATCTCTAGGAAGTCGCGTAGGATTCTTAAAAATCCAAGTGCCGACGTCCCGACATGTAGCAAATGCTAGAACCTATCTGATGCATACATAATATGTTTGAGACCAATTATAACACGAATCGAGAGAACAATATATATAAATTCAACGTAGATGAATAAAGCACACTGACAACTTTAAAAAACTCTCATGATCCTTAACCTTCACCTATTTCAGGAAAACAAATCTCACGTGGAATCCAGAAATAGGTAAACACATCATAACCCGCTGCTCCAAAATTAACGACCAAATGGAGCCGAATGCAATAATAGGTGGATATACGCCATCATTTAAGATAAGAATAAAAGTACTTCAATTAAATGTATATTTAAAATTTTCTTCAATGATGTAAAGTTACCGCAATGTTTCTGATAAGCACAATTTTCCAGAAGAAAAAAAAAAGAATGCAATCTGTTAAGAAATAATGTTGTTTTACTGAAAAAGGAGGCAGATTGCGTAGAAGAAATATTAACTGCAATTGGGGAAATCAATGCTCATTAAACTCAAACTCGAGGAAATAAACTTTATTAAAGAAAAATGAACGGGTAAGTACAACTTCTGATAGAGAAAAACTCCAAAAACCTACTAAGAATGACCTGTTAAAAAATTAAAAGTATGACATAATAGAAAACGACGATGACATGTCAACGTTTATAGAACTGGATGAACATGATGATGATATGGACGAGATTATGGAGAAGGATCATGACATGTCACCGTTGGTTATTAAGAGAGGTTATAGATAACATGAGCAATTATTTTTAGGCACACCGCTTTTGAAACATATTATTATTCTCCGGCGGTATACTATTTATTTTTTCAAAACTGTGGCAATTTTAAACTAAATGGATGCGAATCTTATAATTAACAGTGCTATCATGGCGTTCTTTATTGGGGACCATTGTATAAGATCTATTAAGTTGTATCATGGAACTACGCTTAAGAAGCAGTTCAAACACCACCAGCAAACATGTAATACTGGAAAGGTCATAAGCAAATCTGGACTCAACATAGTACTGGTACATTAATCGACTTCTAAATGTAGATTTAAATAAAGGTATTCTTTAGTAGCCATACATTTCTTTTTGTTTTGTTTTAAAATTTGCATTTCACAAATTTACATGTGATATATATATTCCAAAACTTCTGTAGATAAAATCGTTGGAAAGGATAATTTGTTAATAAAAAAAAGGTTGGACACAAAAAAAAGGGTAATTATGTTTGATTGTAAATATCTATAGGCGAGTATAATTATTTTAAATCCAAAATCTATGGAGTCAATTTCTTTTTAATTATTTTAATATCTGCCTATAAAATTGATACATGAATGTAGGAACAGAATATCGCGACATCAATACTTCGCGAGAGTAATAAACGACTACATTGCGAAGGCGTCGCAGGAAAGTAATATAAATGACGCAATGGATGACGATAGCCAAAACATGAGAAAAGTATGAAGACTTGGTGAGATCTAGGAGTGTCGCAAGGAAAAACGTTTATAACACTCGCGACACTTCGCGAGTGATTCCCGAAAATAAAGGACAGCTTAGCTGTCATCCATTGTATACTATCCTATATAAAGGGTTGAGCCAGTTTGTTGTAGGAGAGGTCTTTTTGAATTGTTAAGCAAGTCATTAGGAGAGAGAAAATTAAGAGGGATTGTAATTTCTTTAGCTCTGTTCTACATTACTTTGTAAATCTTTCAAGTAACAATTAATAAAACACATTATTATTCATCTTCAAATGGATTGATTAAGCAAATTCGAGTGAGGGGTGTAGTGTAGGATTTCCTGCAACTACATATGCGCTAGAAATAGGGATTGAAGAAGATTGAAGATCGAAGAGTGCAGTTAAAATCGTTTAAATAAAGAAAATGAGAAAGGAAAATGTTAAATCAGATGAGGTAGAAGAGTTAAGAAACAAGGAATATAATGGAGATATGGAATACAATTTAATTACAAAAGCAATGGTTAATGAATTCCACGAAAATATTAGAGGAAGGATACATAAACGAGACTTTGAAGGAAAGAAGATTATAGATGAGGAGAAGACATCGTCTTTGAAGGGATGGGAAAAAACAGAAAATAACGTTCACAGCAGCAGAAGTGCCTAGAGAAAGTTTGAATCATACATCTCCATTAGTGATCACGATAAATGCAAGCAGAAAAAGAGAAGAATCAGCAAAAGAAGCGGAAGAATGGGCAAATAAACAGAACTTTGGTGGATACATGGAGTTTGGTGAGTATCATGTTTTACCATACCTACAAAAAATTAGGATATAAAGATGAAGAAATGAGTTCCCCAAGATATTATATCCACGGTTTTGGAAAATCTATAACAGTACCTAATGGAGAGATAAAATTACGAATTTTACTCGGAGAAATTGAAACACAAGTAACATTAAGTGTAGTGGATATGGAATTGCCGTACCACATATTGTTAGGGAGACCTTGGGTACATGCAATTAAGGCGGTAGCGTCAACACTCCATCAATGCATCAAATTTCCTATGCCGAGTGGAATTGGTGAAATCAGAGGAGATATTGATAAAGGAAGAATATATCATCAAATCGAAGTAAAGCATTATGAAGGGCAAGTGAAGAAGCGAAAAGATCGCAGGAAGATGATAAAAGCAGCTAAGAAAGAAGAAGAATTTAGAATTTACATGATAAGAGCGAAAGAGGGAAAAGGAATACCTAGCGAAATCATGGGAAAAGGGAGTGAGTTCACGAAGGAAATGAAAGGACCAACTCCTATGGGAGAACCGAAGTCTAGTTATGTCGCAGTAGAACAAACAAAAGAAGTGAATGTTGGAACCGAGGAGGAGCCTAAAATCTTAAAAATTGGGACTAAAATGGAAGCGGATGAAGAGAGAAGAACTGTTGATTTGCTGCGAGATTACAAAGATATTTTCGCATGGGATATGGATGAAATGCCTGGAATAGATCCATCAGTGGCTTGCCATAAATTGGAAATTGACAAGAATGTGAAACCATTTAAACAAAGAATTAGAAAGATCGCGACAGCATATCATCCTCAAATAGAAGAAGAATTGCAGAAAATGTTGGACGCAGGAATCATTAGACAAGCAAAATATCCCGAATGGATAGCAAATATGGTTATAGTCCCAAAGAAGAAAAAAGGAATAAGAATTTGTATAGACTTTACTGATCTAAACAAAGCTTGTCCTAAAGATAGTTTCCCATTACCAGATATTCCACAATTGGTTGAAGCAGCGGCAGGAAACGAAAGGATATCATCTCTTGATGGATATAAGGGTTACAATCAAATTCCTCTCGCCGAAGAAGATCAAGAACATATTGCTTTCTTTGCTCCACGAGGATTGTCTTTGTTATACAAAAATGTCGTTTGGTCTGCGAAATCCGGTGCGACATACCAAAGAATGGTGGAAAAGGTGTTCGCGAGATGGATACACAAAACATTAGAGGTGTACGTAGATGATATGTTAATAAAAAGTAAAAAAGCAAAAGATCATGTACAGGATTTGAAAGAAATTTGTGAACAAATGAGGCAATTTAATATCAAAGTAAACCCAGAAAAATGTACCTTTGGAGTCGCCTCTGGAAAAATTTTAGGGTACATTGTATCCAAAGAAGGAATTCAAGTCGATCCAGAGAAAGTACAAGCAGTTCGCGATATGCCAACACCGGCGACAGTAAAAGATGTTCAAAAGTTAAACGGGTTGTTAGCCTCGCTAGGGAGGTTCATCTCGCGATCATCTGACAAATGCAAGCACTTTTTCAATATCCTTAGGAAGGGATCGAAATTCAAATGGACAGATGAGTGCGAGAAATCCTTGCAAGGAATAAAGGAACATTTAATGGATATATCAATTTTGCAAAAAGCAGAAGAAGGAGAAGAATTGTTGATCTATCTAGCGACAACTTCGCATGCATTAAGTGCAGTGTTACTGCGAGTGGACGAAGGAGTAGAAAAACCAATTTATTACATCAGAAAAACCTTCAATGCTGCAGAAAAGAATTACTCAAAAATTGAAAAATTAATCTTGGCATTAGTTTATGCAACATTTAAGCTTCGTATATATTTTCAAGCGCATGTTGTTAAGGTGGTGACAAAAATACCGATAGAATCAGTAATGAAGAATTCAAAGAGGTCGGGAAGAGTTGAGAGATGGAATGCTCAAATAAGTCATTGCAAACTCAAATATGAAATACTATCTTCGCCAAAATCACAGGTTGTCGCAGACTTTCTAGCAGAATTTCCATTGGAAGAAGATGAATCAGTGGAAGAAATGATGGATGTGGAAGAAGAACACGGAGATCCAAAAGATTTGTTGACAGAACCGAATAGATGGGAAATATTAGTAGATGGGTCATCAAATGGAGAAGGAAATGGAATAGGAATTGTTGTGATATCGCCAGAGGGCAATAAAATAGCTCTTTCTTTCAGATTGGAGTTTGCATCAACAAATAATGAAACAGAATATGAAGCTATAGTACATGCTTTGCGATTTGCAATAGAAATGAAACTGGAGAATGTGAGAATTACAAGTGATTCACAATTGGCAATTCGCCAGATAAAAGAAGAATATGCCATAAACGAATTGTCTTTGCAAAAATATAAGAAACTTGTTGACGAGTTGTCGATGCAGATACCAAGAATAAAGTGGAGACATATATCAAGGAGAAATAATAGGCTCGCAGACGCTTTTGCCTTTATATCAAGTATGATGACAGATCCGATCGCGAGAAATATTAAAATACAAACACTTTTGATGCCGTCAATTGACAAAGAAGAAGAACAAGAAACTGATGTAATGGTAGTAGAGGATGGAACACAAACATTTTGCGAAGAAGATTGGAGAGCAGAGCTTCATGCATATTTGATGACAGGAGAGACACCCAGAAATAGATTGGAGACACACAAATTAAAAAGCCGTGCAACAAATTATGAATTAAGAGATGGAGTGCTATACCGACGATCTTTTAACGGGCCTTCACTTAGATGCTTAACAAGAAAGGAAGGGGAAATCATATTGAAGATGTTGCATAGTGGGGATCTTTGGTAATCATAGCGGAGGAAGATCTTTAGCACATAAAGCAAAAATGCAGGGTTATTATTGGCCATATATGCATGAGGACGCAAAACAAGTGTCAAGGCGTTGCGAGGATTGTCAAAGGCATGGGAAGAAAATACATGCACCAGGAGCTCCGTTAAGTTCTTCAACAAGTGTCTTGCCATTTGGAAAATGGGTTTAGACATTGTAGGACCATTTTTACCAGGAACGGGACAGAGAAGATATTTAATTGTCGCTACAGATTATTTCACAAAATGGGCAGAGGTGAAAGCGGTACAACATATTCGCGATAAGGATGTTTTTACTTTCATATTTGAGAACATTATATGCATATTTGGGATTCCAGCACAGTTGGTATCTGACAATGGGAAGCAGTTTGAAGGACAAAATATAGAATTGCTGCTTAATGCATTTCAGATACGACGTGGGAAATCAACTCCTCTATACCCGCAGGCTAATGGTCAAGCAGAAGCGACAAATAAAACAATCGCAGACATATTGAAGAAAAAATTAGAAGGATACAATAAAGGATGGTGCGAACAAGTACCCAATGCGGTATGGGCTTATAATACAACTAGAAGAGAAGCTACAGGCATGTCCCCTTTTTGTTTAACATATGGAGTTGAAGCTGTACTCCCGACAAAGTTAAGATTCCAACTACAAAGAAAGAAGCTTGGGAGAAAAATCTCAGTGCGGGTAACATTTTAATCAAGTTAGATGAATTAGAAGAGAAAAGAGAGAGAGCATTACAACATATGGAGAATTATCAGCGAAGATTGGCCAGAGAATATAACAAGCGTGTCAAGATACGTGAATTTCAGCCAGGTGTTGATGGTGGATTTTCGTTCAAGGTTAAATTTGTAAAAAACCAGAAAAATCATGCGCTGACATCTTGTAAAAGATAAAGCCATTTATAAGTGTTGGATACTCCCTCACTTAATTCACCAAGAATGGAGCATGTAGCAACAATCCCATTCTGTGAATACATGAAATTCCTCCAGGTTGGAGCATGTGGCAACAATCCCTTCCTGTGAATTTCATATCAGCCTTGTATTTCCAGTACTCATTATCAGTGTGGCATGACGACTGAGTGTTACTCTTACAGAATAACACGAACCTCCAAGCACTATAATGAAACCATGTACGAAATACCCGTACTGGCTGATTCTCGGTGTGTTATACTAGCCCGAGCCCCTCTCGGTGTGTTATACTAGCCCGATTGAGCCCCTCTCGGTGTGTTATACTAGCCCGATTGAGCATCCGGACTGACCGTATCAGTCCGGATATGATCTGATCGCGGTCATCCAACTCCATAAGCATGATTGGATGACCCCAGATCAATTCCATCACCCCCAAGCGGTATGGAATACCCACGGCCGACCCCGCATGGTCGGCCATTGGCCTTTGCTTGCCAAAAGACGTTCATACCAAGCATTATGGACG
Source organism: Papaver armeniacum (assembly GCA_023531295.1). Classification (NCBI taxonomy): domain Eukaryota; kingdom Viridiplantae; phylum Streptophyta; class Magnoliopsida; order Ranunculales; family Papaveraceae; genus Papaver; species Papaver armeniacum. The sequence continues at coordinate 239,272 of JAJJWW010014378.1, forward strand.
GAAAACCCTAAATAAGGGTTTGCGGCATATTACATGTGTTGCAAAGCAATCTCAACCATCCATCTTCGCAGATATAGATGGAGGGTGTAGATGTAGATTCAAAGGGCCCAGAGCATGTCAACACGATCACCGTGGGCCCGCCTACACACTTGACCAATCGGTCAAGACCAACAATGTTTGGCCGTGACAGAATCGTCACCCACACAAAAGATGGCGCACGGCTTTGAAAGCCAAAATTAGGGTTTCAAGCCATCACGCGCGTCCATCTTCTCCGGCACAAATGGAGGGTCACAGATTAGATTAAACAAGGGCCGGTCATACCAACATGACCACCGTGGGCCCATCTACCTCCTCATGTGATCGGCCAAGGCATATCATGCCCGGCTAATCCAAAACGCCCGCCCAAACATGCGTGGTTATACTTCCCAAATTTCAAACTGATCTCGACCACTCAACTTCACCGGATGATTTGAATGGCTTAGATCACGTTTTCATGGGATATTCAGGTATAGGCATGAACACCAGCCTGCCATCTTCACGTCAAACCCATCGACCAAGACCGACCAAATTAGGTCGTCTTGGAACGCGCGACGGAAAAGCATGATGCGCGGCCTTTTGCGGCATCAATTTCCTGCCGCAAACCGATCTCAACCACTCAACTTTACCGGTCAAATTGAGTGGCCTAGATCGCGCCTTCATGGGACGGTGAGGTATGGGCGTGCACACCGGCATGCTGTCTACACACATGCCCGGTCGGTCCTCTCCAAACCCCTTTCCATGCTTGGTTTCGACCAAGCTGAAGAGTCATGCTTGCGCTCCTCTTCAAAAAACCTAATATTCATTAACGGTCGTAGATGAGTGTCTCAAAGATCATCTCATCCGTCCAACTTCACCGACTTGGTTATACAACCCTGGTCAAGAGTTATTTGGTTAGTGAGGCGTCATTGCCCATCACTTTACCACACCATAATGCGAGACTGCATAAAATACACACGATACTTCACAAGTATCGACTTCTGAATAACACGATTATTCAATTGAAGATTACATGCTATCTTTCGTGGATCCACGATCCACACATTCCAGAGACATCAATCATGTCACAAACTGGGGGGATACATACTCGGGGTATTGGTCCAAGCGGTTTATAGCGTGCGGCGTGCAACGCGCCATCACAAGAACGTGTCGGGAAGTCATGGACGGTTAGAGATGAACGGGAGAAGTGGGCAAGACGGGTCGACGCACAACTCCACTACTCCATCACTCCACTTCCTCCACTTCCCACGAAAGACGTGAATGAGGCTCAATGACTTGTATAAATAGGTTCTCCGCCCTATTTCAAACAACAACACAAGTTCGGGCAGAGACAGAAAAACCAAGTGTTAATACAAATCGTATTCAAACACCCAGAGCACGCTTGCATCAACCGCAAGCCTGCTCATCTTTCATTACAAGTCATAAGCAAGCCAACACCTTCACAATCTCAACACCTTCTTCGCTTCCCTCCCTAAGACCAACCCCATCTCCTTCACTTTGTGACCGAAACAAGTCCTGGAACGGCCATTTCTTGGTTTAGGCCGGACTTGCCTGATTGATCTCTCGAATCTACAAGCACTCACCGCGCAGTGCATTTGTTTAAAGGTTTAAATTCATTCCTCATCCACACCCCAAATTACCAAATTCTGCAGGAGTAGTTTTCACCCATAAACACCAGGTGACTTGGTGCTGCGAGAAACACATATATATCAGCGAGAAAATGGTGGCAAGCTGGCAAGAAAATGGGATGGACCTTATATTATCAAGGAGATAGTTGGCACAGGGGCATATAGATTGATGGATCCTGAAGGCAAAGATGTAGGGCAAAAACTAAATAGGCCATGGAATAGGTTATATCTTAAGAAATATTACCCATAGAAGATGGGAGAAATGGAATGAGCCTGTGATGTAATGTTTTTGCGACAGATAGATTGCGAGATCAAAGGAAATAAAGCAAGATTATGCGATAGCTTCGCAAACAGAATGAATGCTTGAATGAATTAACAAAAATGAATGAGTGAGTGAATGGGACGAACCTTTATGGCGTACACCTTAGTTCGCGAATGATATTTCGCAAGAGGCAAATGTAAGACCTAAAGTGCGTCATATAAGGGGGTATCTCTTGACATGGCTCAGGGGAAAGGTTACACCGCTCCCGGAACTGAGTCATGTAGATTTGGGGCCCATGAAAGCCTATCCGGGGGAGATACCTTGGATTTCCAACTATATATATAAGGTTATACCCTGGTTGGACGCCCGAGGGTCTCTTCCAAGGAGTCAGCGTATGACCAAGGCGCCGAGGTACACGGTTGAGTCAAGAGTACGGGGAGCATGGAACTTCCTTACCACTCTTGACAAGTCTTGGCACATGCTGCACTCGGCCCGAAGAAAACTCCACTTAGGGTGCAGCCTCGTAACCATAAACCATATAGGTATAAGGGATAAGAGGCTGCGAAAACAACTTCTTGCTGTTAAGACCGGATGGGAGGAGCTAGTCTTGTATGGCCGATGTACGCCTCCTTGAAGGGGCAACCAGGGAGATGATAAGGGCGGCACCCTCCATTAGGGAGCTGATAAGTGTCAAAAGACGCAAATGTCATGAGACTTTATTTTCGCAAGGAAATATAGGCTTGTCATATTTGTGCAATGATCCTGTAGAGGCAAAAATACTAACATGAAGGTGAGGCGAGATCAATGGGTTTTTCCATGAAAATGAAAAAACGTCCTGCGATTTCGTCGCAAAGTCGACAATGTCATGGGATTTTATGTTCGCAAGAATATTTTAAACCTGTTATATTGTTGCAAGTACAATATCCTGCAGAGGCAAAAATACTTGCGCAATGATAAGGCAAGGTCAATGGGTCATTACATGAAAATGTAAAGACGTCCTACGATCTTGTCGCGATGAGGGATGGCAAAGTAAGACCTTTAACTAGGAAGGCAAAATAAGACCATACAATTAAATGATAAGATAAGATCAATAGGTTTCCTCATTGAGAAGAAATCCTGCGATCTTATCGCAACAATACATTTCAGCAAAAACAAAGGGAATTTGTCCTCCAAATCAAAAGAAGTACTTCAACAGAAATTCAAAAGCATCCTATTGAATAAAAATGAAAAATTACAGAGAGAATTCAATTTTCCACATCAACTCTCTCAACAACAGCAGATGTTACTGGTTCTTCAACAATTTTATCAGCCTCTTTTTCGCCAGTTGGATGATTTTCATCAGAAGTCCCTTCATTCGGATCCTTACCGAAGATTTCATCAATAGTGACTTCTTCGCAGCTTTGATAATCATAGTCACTATCAGGGGAATTGGGAACTTCATCATCACTCACTTCCAGAGGTTCAACAGACACGGGATCAAGAGATTTAGATAGCAAAACACTGTTCACAAGAACTTCAGCTTTAAGATGAAGTTGACGAAGGAGCGCTTTCTGCTGGTTTTTACTCTCTATATCTTTGTAACCGCACATATAGTTGAATCTTCTTTCTGCTCTATCGCGAGAATGAATAAGGGAAGTAGTAAGCTTTTTATTCTCCTTGCGAATTTTTGAGTGGTCAGACTTCAAAGCAGTAAGGGAAGAATGAAGATTTTTCTCAGATTCTGCGAAACAAAGAATAAAAGCAAAAAATATTATAACAAACAAAAATTATGAAGCACAGATAAATGAAGAATAGATGAGGCAGCCAACTGTTATGACTACCTTCCTTTTGCGAGATAAGGTGTTGGGTTAACGCCGAACAACTATTTTCCAGTTGGTCCATGGCGATATCAAAGTTATCTCCAACTAATCCTTTCAAACGAGCTCGCAGATTTTTCTCGTTAGAGGTAAGTGTAGCATTTTCTTTCGCAAGTGAAGAATTGGATTTCTCCAATTGGGAACATTGATCCTTGAGTTGATTTGCTTTTACACTTAAAGTTATTCTACCCTGAATAATTTTATCTCTCTCGATAGTAACTTCTTCAAGATTATTTCTCAGCGAGCGAAGAGATTGTTCTTGCTCTTTACACAATTTTTGACAAATATCATACTGCTGCGAGTAAACTGATACCTTGTTTGACAAAGTTCGCTTCTCTTGAGAAAGAATTCCATTCTCATCTGATAAAGTTTCCAACTCTAAATTAGCTTTAGTCAAAGAATACGAAAGGCGAGATAAGTCATTACTTAACAAGTCGTGTTTCTGAGCTAAATCAGCATTTTCCTTGGAAAGATTATCTATTTGGTCAACAGCATATGTATGAAGGTTATCTAATTGGTTATATTGCTCCACCCAAGAATCTTTATCAGCTCGAACTTCTTCAACAGTAGATTCCAATTGATATATCTCCATTTTTCGTTTCTGGTTTAAAGCTTGAAGGGTGAACAAGGACTTGATTAAAAAAAAAAAAAAAAAAAAAAAATGATGTGTAGAGGCAAAATGTACCTTTTAAATCTTCATTCTTCTTGCGAAGATTGTCGCAATCCAGTGAAAGGTTGAGAAGGTTGTTCTTTAAGATCTTAACTTCTTGCTCCAAAGATGTTTGCGACACTGTGTCAGAGCCAAAGTATTTATTCAAGGATTCAAAAACACAAGACTTGATAGGATCAGTGGAGGTTTTCTTGACATCGTTCATGGTGTCTGATAAGACTTTAAAAGCTACATCTATCCCTTCTAAGTTTTCTTTGGTAAGAGGGGTAGATTCAGAAGAGGAGGAAGGAAAAGTTGAATCATTCTTGGTCATAAGAATGCCAGTTGAAGAAGTTTGGTAAACAGGTGAAGGAGAAAGAGAAGTATTAAGAGAAAGAGCGGAGAGAGGTATATTCTGAAGAACTTCATTCACAGAAAACTCAGGAATTGATTTATCCTGCGAGGGTATCGCAGGAGAGGATGGATTATCTTGAAGAGGAGGGGTTGGTTTCTCTTGCGAAGCAATCGCTGGAAGAGATGAATCGCTTTGCGAAGGCGCAACAGGAGAAGGAGTAAGTTTGAACCCAGGAAAGGAAACAGAAGGTGCGACAGGCTTAGAGTGACGATGCCTCTTAGGAGACCTACCTTCATTTTTGCCATCCTGCGAAATGCAAGTTAAATAAGAAACAGAGGCAACAATATTGTGATTAAAAGAGTAAATGTTTCTTAAATACCTTGCCACTCGCAGGATGCCTTTTAGAAGCAAAGGATTTCGATTTTGAACCTGAAGAAATATTAGGGTTCTTAACGGTGAATTTAGAGCTGGGTTTGTCTTGGCTGAAATAAAAATGGTGGGAGAAACATTAAAAGGAGAGCAATATTCGAATAAAAGACTACAATAAAAAAGATCAATCATGAAGTAATCAAAATTGGTGAAATCAACAGACCTGGATGCCATAGAAACAGTAGCAGAAGAATTAAGGCAGGAAGACGATGAAGGAAAACGGCAGAGAAAAATTGCAGACAATAAAGAAGATGAAGTAAAAGAAGAGAAATTTTCAAAGAGAATTCTTCTTTAAATAGACAAGGGAATGGTAACCGGACGAACCGGTAAAAAATAAAATCTTAGATACGTGTAAACAGTCATTCCTAAATTTACGGAATCTTGTCGGTAAAAGAAAAAACGAATAGAAGCTAAACGGTGGCGACATATCAAAGCATTAGTTCTCATGACATTCTCTACTTCGCAGAGAATACATGAGAAGAGGCATCGTGACATCAATACTTCGCGAGAGTAATAAACGACTACATTACGAAGGCGTCGCAGGAAAGTAATATAAATGACGCAATGGATGACGATAGCCAAAACATGAGAAAAGTATGAAGACTTGGTGAGATCTAGGAGTGTCGCAAGGAAAAACGTTTATAACACTCGCGACACTTCGCGAGTGATTCCCGAAAATAAAGGACAGCTTAGCTGTCATCCATTGTATACTATCCTATATAAAGGGTTGAGCCAGTTTGTTGTAGGAGAGGTCTTTTTGAATTGTTAAGCAAGTCATTAGGAGAGAGAAAATTAAGAGGGATTGTAATTTCTTTAGCTCTGTTCTACATTACTTTGTAAATCTTTCAAGTAACAATTAATAAAACACATTATTATTCATCTTCAAATGGATTGATTAAGCAAATTCGAGTGAGGGGTGTAGTGTAGGATTTCCTGCAACTACAATGAATTTAGGTTTATAGTACCAAGTTTAAATCATCAAATCATTAGATACCTAAAGGGTATCAGAGTTTCATATCCCTTCAAAAGATCAAACTAATCAAAGACCGTTTATAAATATTCTAACGCATTTGACCACGGGCGCGGGGCGAAGCCCCGCCACTCTAAATTAGCTGATACACCGGTCCTGGTGCGTAGAACGGGTTACATACTAGTTCCTAATAAAACTTATACTTATTCTTACATCCCGTTCTAATTATGGACTCCATAATAAAAACAGTATAAGTTTGTTTTTATTTTCTTAAAATATTTCCTAAACTAGTCAAGGGTTAATCACGACATTTTATAGGATTTCCTTAATATCTTGACAAAGTCAATTAGGACTGTTAATTTGAGACGGAGGGAGTAATTAATAAAATCTGGATTAGACTAAAAAAGAGCTAGATGGGGATTGAAACTTATCGAGCACCAACAAAGAAAACCATTTTCATTACATATAATATAACTATTGGCAAACAAAACTACATTCTACTTGGAATTGTAACAGGTGGATGGAATTTCAGGTTGGGCTTCTACTATACCATATGTTTATTGTTAAATTCCCACTACTCCCAACTATAAAATGTGTTCTAATTGTATCCAGTGGAACAACTACATGTATAGAGACAACCCCTGTAATCACCAACCCAAAAGCAAGTAGATGATTCAAACGAACAACCTAAAATACTAAATACAAAACCCAATCCATTACCTTATTAATTCGAGGAAAAGAAAGAGCATGGGAGAATTACTTCTTGCACTTGCATTTTACTCAGTCAGCCATGCAACCCCTATGTTTGTACCATGAGTAAAAGTGCCACCTAATGGGCCAAATTGCTACTTGAATCACCTTTTGGCACCCATCCAAGCCTGTTATCCATCCAACCGACGTAACTACCAGCTAGTCCAAGCGTTTCGTAAATTCAACGAACGGTCAGTGGACAAAGTCAACATCCGGTCAATGGTAAAAGTAAACCTTCGGTCAACTATCTAAGCCAAATTTCCAGTCGCGCTTCTAGCCAGTTTTCGTCCATGTTGCCAGCGATGCTGCCAACCAGTTCCCGGCCATCTCCCCCGACCATGTCCCCCCAGGCATGCCCCCCTGCCATCTCCCCCGGGAATTGTCCCCCGTCCATGTTGCTCAGCCATGTCCATAGGCGGAATCCTCCATCCATACTGCCAGCCCGTTATACTTGTCAACCAGTCAAGCCAGTCTGCCAGCAGGTCATACCATTCAAAGTTTGATAGTCGCGGTCAAACAACAGAAAGGAGGCATGCAGGGAAACTTAATACAGTTTATGGCCAGCAGGCATGCAGGAAAGATTAATGCCATGAGGCATGCATGGAAGATTAATGCCAGGAGCCATACATGAAAGATTAATGTCAGGAGGCACGCAGGGAAAATTAATGCCAGGAGGCATGCAGGTCAAGTGAAGATGATTCATGCCTACCTCGAAATTAGGGAAGAGGATAATTCGCAACTGTATAAATAAGGGGAATTATAACCCTAGGCAGGAGGCCGGATAGAGAAAAATATACAAGGCAAACCCTAAAAGGGATTAGAAATTATTGTAACCCATACATCAATAAAATATTTCTCCCTACGGGGATTCGTCCGTGGATGTAGGCAAACCATGCCTAACCACGTTAAATTCGTGTCTATCATCCTTAAGCTTGTTTTGTGTATAATCCTAGTTCTGATCATCATCACCAAAATCATCGTGTTTAGTGCCTAGAAATATTTCTAGGTACAAACATTGGCGCCGACTAAGGGGAATACGAGAAAAGGAATCGTGTTTTCCCGTTGAGAAAAGTAATACAGAAAACTTTATTGTAGGACCAGAATATCGCGACAACAATACTTCGCGAGAGTAATAAACAACTACATTGCGAAGGTGTCGCAAGGAAATAATTTAAATGACGCATCAGATGACGACAGCCAGAACATGAGAAAAGTGTGAAGACTTGGCGATATTTAGGAGTGTCGCAAGTAAAGACGTTTATAACATTCGCGACACTTCGCGAGATGTTCCCGAAAATAAAGGAAAGCTTAGCTGTCATCCACTGTATACTACCCTATATAAAGGGTTGAATTGATCTGTTGTAGGGAGGATTCTTTTTGAATTGTTAAGCAAGTCATTAGGAGAGAGAAAATTAAGAGTGATTGTAATTTCTTTAGCTCTGTTCTACATTTCTTTGTAAACCTTTCAAGAAAACAATTAATAAAACACATTATTATTCATCTTCAAATGGATTGATTAAGCAAATTCGAGTGAGGGTGTAGTGTAGGATTTCTGCAACTACATATGCGCTAGAAACAGGGATTAAAGAAGATCAACCTTGTGAATTGGAAGAATTAGGGGTAACAAGAAAGAAATCTTGAATAATTTTTAACAAGTTACTAAAATTGAGAAATGGCTAGGAGAAAGAAAGCATCAGAACAGCCAACGATCGTAAGGAGAAGTGGAAGATTAGTGGGAGAAAGGAGAAATGAAGTAGGTGAACCATCAAGGATAGATGCAAGAAATGGAGAAGAAGGTCCAATTCAACCACCAATTCAACCATCAACTCAACCACCAATTCAACTCAACCACCAATTCAAAAAGAGTAATCGATAATCGATATGATAGGGTGAGCGTGCATACATGGAGATCAGATTCTATGGAAGAAAGAGAAGAAGTGCAACAATTGATGAATAGTGGACAGGAAGAGAGAAATCGAGAAGAGATGGGAGAAACAATTCGTGGAAATGAAGAAATTGCGGCATTAGAAGCGCTGAGACAGACAATACACGAAGAAAGGCGGTTAGAGGCAGAAGAACGCGCGAATCTAACAAGGCAAAACCACGAATTAAGGATGGAAAATAGGAGGCTGCAAAATAGAAGATCAAGAAGTAGTAACAGATCGAGATCAGGATCGAGTAGAGAAAATGGGAGAAGAACATTACCTGCAGAAAACGTTAATGAAGAAAATTTGGAAAGAGAGTTAAATCTTGGTGAAGGAGGTCGCGAAGAGAGAGAATTAATAGAAAATCGTTATATTTTGGTGAATAATCACGACGATGGAAATCAAGAAGATAGGCAGCCTCGAGGACAGAATAACCCAGTTAATGAAGAAAATCAGGAAGAAGGAAGGAGAACACTACATGGGAGAGAAACACAAAGGAAACAAAAGGAAATTGAAGATGACATTGAAAAGCATTATACCGAGCAAGCACGTCTAGCCCGCGAGAGAGAAAGATTGAGAGCAGAAATGGAAAATCGGGAATTGGAAGAGGCGATTCGGCAGAATAATCATGACAACCGAGAGAGAAGGCGCGAGCGAAATCGTAACAATGGAGATATTAACGAAGAATATGAAAGAATACAAAAAAGTAGACACGAACGAAGAAGGAGGGAAGCAGAATTAAAGAGACCGATAAATTCAAATTCTGAGGCAAATGAACAAATTCTGCGAGAATTGGTAGAGATGAGAGGAATATTGAACAGCAGAAGAGAAGGAGGGAGAAGACAGTTAGATGAAGCTATCGCGGAGGCTGCGAAAAATCCTTTTACATTAGAAGTGCAGTTAGGAGGAATACCCCCAAAATGCAACTTACCAGCGCTAACTAGCATTTTTGATGGGTCAACTTGTGCAGTACAACACATCAAGGCTTACGTGGAAGAAACAATAGTAGAAGCAGAAACATGTGAAGATCTCGTAAAAAAAAAAAAAAAAAAAATGTATTCAACTTTGATTGTGCGATAGCTTCGCAAACAGAATGAATGCTTGAATGAATTAACAAATATGAATGAGTGAGTGAATGGGACGAACCTTTATGGCGTACACCTTAGTTCGCGAATGATATTTCGCAAGAGGCAAATGTAAGACCTAAAGTGCGTCATATAAGGGGGTATCTCTTGACATGGCTCAGGGGAAAGGTTACACCGCTCCTGGAACCTGAGTCATGGAGATTTGGGGCCCATGAAAGCCTATCCGGTGGAGATACCTTGGATTTCCAACTATATATATAAGGTTATACCCTGGTTGGACGCCCGAGGATCTCTTCCAAGGAGTCAGCGTATGACCAAGGCGCCGAGGTACACGGTTGAGTCAAGAGTGCGGGGAGCATGGAACTTCCTTACCACTCTTGACAAGTCTTGGCACATGCTGCACTCGGCCCGAAGAAAACTCCACTTAGGGTGCAGTCTCGTAACCATAAACCATATAGGGATAAGGGATAAGAGGCTGCGAAAACAACTGGTTGTTGTTAAGACCGGATGGGAGGAGCTAGTCTTGTATGGCCGATGTACGCCTCCTTGAAGGGGCAACCAGGGAGATGATAAGGGAGGCACCCTCCATTAGGGAGCTGATAAGTGTCAAAAGACGCAAATGTCATGAGACTTTACTTTCGCAAGGAAATATAGGCTTGTCATATTTGTGCAATGATCCTGTAGAGGCAATAATACTGACGCAAGGATAAGGCGAGATCAATGGGTTATTGCATGGAAATGCAAAAACGTCCAGCGATTTCGTCGCAGAGACGATAATGTCATGGGGTTTTACACTCGCAAGAGTGTTTAAGCCTGTCATATTGTCGCGAATAAAATATCCTGCGCAGAGGCAAAAATACTCAATGATAAGACAAGGTCAATGGGTCATTACATGAAAATGTAAAGACGTCCTGCGATCTTGTCGCAACGAGGGGTGGCGAAATAAGACCTTTAATTAGGAAGGCAAAATAAGACCACACAAAAACGATAAGGCAAGATTAGTGGAGTTCTTCATTTATGGAGACATTCTGCGATCTTGTCGCCATAGCGCTTCGATATGCTTCAGAAAGACAACAGAGGTAGATCTCTCATTTGGGAATGAATAACAGAGGCAAGTATGGGAATGAATAGGATAAGGTTTTGTTATTCATTCCCATATGAGGAATTTATGCATTCATGATATTGGTAGTCAAATTATAAAAGAGAACTGCTTGATTAATATGTGCAAGTAAAGAAAGATAAGATTGAATTCATATTTGACAATCCAAGAAGATTGAAACAGTATATATATTACAAGTAGCAAAAGAAGAAAAAGAAGTTATTTCTTTGAAGGATCATCTTCTTGGTCGATTCTTCGTTTCATCATTCTCTTCGCAGATTCTTCGCTTCGCTAGCATCACTATCGGAGACATCCGAGAAAAGTGTATCTTGAGGATATCCTCGCGAAGACAAGGATATGAACTAAGAGGAATCTTGTGATCATTGCAAACTATCTCAATAGTTTGATTGCGAAAACGAATCGCATAATTATTAAAGTTCGCCACTTTGTAGCTTGTAGTTGTTTCTTGACTTAGAATATTTGTTGTTGCGAAGAGAAAAGTCTTGTGCGAGTTGTCCTTTTTCGGACTCAAGTTCTTCAATCCTTGTTTGAAGTCTTTTCTCGGATTACGAGAACATATGACAATATATTAACAATTTAATAGCGATGCTACGGAAATAAAAAAAACAAGTAAAGCATAATAAACAACCTTCTCATCGGATATCATATCCTTAACCAAGGCAAAAGTATGCTCGGCATGAAGGCTAACATCAACACCTAAGTTATTCCTGGCATTATCTAGAACCTTCGCAGCCCAAGCAAACTCATCATCATTATTTATAACAAGAAGTGAACGAACTTGTTCTTCTCGCTCAATAAGTATGGCATTCTGGCGAAGGGATTCATCTCGTTCAATTTGTACTTCGAGAAGAGATTTTTGAAATCTTTGCTAATGCCTGCGCACCCCTATTAGCGATACGGTCTTTTTCATCAATAAGGCCACTAATTTTCTTCCTTTGAAGCTCAATTTTTCTATGGGAATCAAGATACATTTGTTTAAATCGATTGGCTAAACCTAAACTAGCTCTATGCTCAATCTCTGAAAGGCGACATTTGGTTCGAAGTTCATTCAATGAAAGGGAATCAATTTTGTTTGATGAGTTACTTAAAGACTCGTTGAGATGGGTGAGAAGAACGTCATTATCCATGGGCTCGGGAAATGAATGGACAAGAATAGCTTCATCAGAGAGATTATATATGTCTGCGAAAATAATAAATCAGGGAAAGAATAATAGCCGACAAAGTAAAGATGACTTGAAGAATAAAAATTTTATACCATAAAGTTGCTGATTTGCACTTTGAAGAGTAGATACTCTATTCTGTTGAGAAGTAAGCTCATCCTCCAGCTGTTTAATTCTTTCATCTTTCTGGCGAGATGTCGCAGCTTCAACCTCTAGTTCTCGGATTTTCTCTTTAAGTTGCAAATTTTTCTTTTCAAGATTGTGGTGTCTTTTTTCAAGGTCTGAGGCAATGACAAAAGAAGCCCTCCCAGACTATAAGGGAAATATGGGAACGATTAAGATAAAGCTTATAATTGAAGTCACAAAGAAACAAAGGGATATGAACATACCAAAGCAGTGAGAGCATTTAAGTGACTGGAGGTCAACGTTCGGGAGACTCCGCGAAAGGACTCATTATCCTCTAATAGTGGGGCATCGCAAATTTTAGCGAGAGCTCCGCAAGTAGCAGTTAGATGATCATCTCCTAATCCTTGCATAGAGTCGGAGAAGATACTGGACAATTGCGCCATAACAGAAGTAGTCAAGCGACTTTCTTTCGCGGAGGAAGTACCAACCTCATTTCACCCTCATCAGAATTTTCATTGGTTTGAGAAGGGAGCTGGGTTTTCCGTTTCTTAGAAAGCGGAGCAGAAGACTTGTCCTTGCGAAAAGTAGTTTTATCCTTACCTTTAATCTTCGCAGCTTGAGCCTCTTCAAAGTCAACCTTCGCATACGCATGAAGATAAGAAACAGAGGCAACAATATTGTTTAAAATAAAAGAAGATGTTTCTTACTTCATCCGTGAGCGATCGGAGTATCGCCAGGGTACTCGGCTTTGGATCTTCTTTATACTTCTTTCTCATTCTGGCGATCTAAAATTTCTTGAAAGTTAATAAATAAAAGAGAAAGGAAATATCGCAAAGTGAAATTGAGAGAAGGAAATATACCTCTTTTTTCTCCTCAGGCCACTTAAATTCCCAAGGATGGTAATTCGCGAGGTGTGCAGGGAGAACATGTGAACCTGCGATGTAAGGTCCACTCAAGAATAAAGGAACAACCCACCACTTCTCATCTTTGGAGTGGCGGGGGAGTACTATTGTTACCCGAATGCCAATCGATATCATGCATAAGCAGCTTGTCATCGGGAACATTATCTATTCTTTTCAGTCGAGCAATTCGCAAAGAAATTTTCTACAGTATACTTCTCGGGGACTATCTCCAAATTTGCAAAGTTAGGATCTCTAACATTAGTAGGATATAAAGATCCTTTACCAGCGCCGCGGTGTGCGAATTCAAGCATCAAGCGGATGCAATCGCCGCTCAACTGATAGACAGCTCGCGAGAATTTTTTATGAGCAAGGATTTCATAAAATAATGGTATCTCGGGATTATATAGAGGAATGGGAAGTCCTGCGAGGAGTTGACCTAGCGAGACTATGATTTTATGATCATCACATTGATAATCAGAAAACAGTTTTGCAGAAAGAATAGACGAAGATTCTTCATCGGGAATGGTTGATAAGATGAAACCCTTCTCTTTTAATTTGTTTTGAGTATCTTCAAAAAGGGGTTTATATGTACGACCCAATGAAGCCATTGATATAATATGGGAATGAATGGGAATGGAAGATTGAGAGAATTGAAGAGAGGAATTACAGTAGCAGTAGCGCAAATTGCGGAAGAAGAAAGTTAAACGAAAGTTGCAGAGGGAAAATAAAAGAGAAAAAGAGAAGGATAAGAAAGCTATATATAGAGAAGAGAATCCTAGAGAAAACAAATGCATTTAATGCGAGATGGGACGTGAATGGTCAAGAATAAACACCTGTAATAAATTCCGTACGAGTAAAAATGAACAATCGCGAGATAAAGATGAGCAGTTGCGGCACTTCAATAATTAGTTCTCATGACATTCTCTTCTTCGCAGAGAAGACATGAGAAGAGGCAAGATGTAGGACCAGAATATCGCGACAACAATACTTCGCGAGAGTAATAAACAACTACATTGCGAAGGTGTCGCAAGGAAATAATTTAAATGACACATCAGATGACGACAGCCAGAACATGAGAAAAGTGTGAAGACTTGGCGATATTTAGGAGTGTCGCAAGTAAAGACGTTTATAACATTCGCGACACTTCGCGAGATGTTCCGAAAATAAAGGAAAGCTTTAGTTGTCATCCATCGTATACTACCCTATATAAAGGGTTGAATTGATATGTTATAGGGAGGATTCTTTTTGAATTGTTAAGCAAGTCATTAGGAGAGAGAAAATTAAGAGTGATTGTAATTTCTTTAGCTCTGTTCTACATTTCTTTGTAAACCTTTCAAGAAAACAATTAATAAAACACATTATTATTCATCTTCAAATGGATTGATTAAGCAAATTCGAGTGAGGGGTGTAGTGTAGGATTTCCTGCAACTACATTTATGTCATTGAAGAAGAAGTTTGGAAGCCGTCAACAATAACTGATGCACTCCAGTTGATCGTAACTGCTGCAGTCCAGTTTTGATCACAATCGCTTCTGATCCGGTGATCGCATTCTGCTGCAGTCAGATAATCGCGATTCTGCAGTCGATTGATCGCAACTGCTGCGGTCCAGCTTTGCAGTTCGAGGTTTGCTGAAACTATCACCTTCAGAAACCACCGAAACTGCATCACTTAAAGTTCAATGAAATTGTTGCCAGGAAGTTCGGTCCGCAGCAAAAGATGGAGTGAAAGTGTCGTCAAATCTATTGTCAAGATGTTCGCTCCGCAACGTATACAAGTCCAAAGTTTGGAGAAATTGATCCCAAAAAACTGTTACAGAAAACCATAAAAAGTTCGTGAGAGAAAACAACAAACAACCAAAATCGTTGCCGAAAAGCACGAAGAAAATAGTTGTTGAAAGCTTAAACCGAATAGCAGTCGCTGAAAGTCTAGAACGAGAAGCAGTAGCTGAAAGCCTAAAGCGTGTAGCCGTGGCTGAAGGTTGAGAAATAGAAAGAGTTGCTGGAAGCATAAACTGAAGTTCGGGAAGACAAACAGTTGCAGAAAGTCTAAAACAAGCATCAGTTGCTGAGGAACTAGAACAGGAACAGTTGCTGAAAGTATAAAACCACAAACAGTGGCTGAAAGTATACACCAGGGAAAGCCGACGGCCAACTCCGGCAGTTAATCCTGTTCACCCACTTTAAATGTGCACTTCACCCACATCAGGTTTCTGTCACCCACGTTCAACGTTCTTCACCCAGGTTAGGCGTTTCGTTCATCCTCATCAGCTAATGTCACCTACGTCAGAGATTAATTTCACCCCCGTTAAAAACTGTCATCCACGTCAGCAGAAGTTGCACAGTCAGCGATCACATCCAAAGACCGTGGTCCAATCAGCCAAGCCACATTAGCATTGTGGTCTAGTCAGCGATGGCCATGTCAGAACTGGTCCAGGTAGCGGTGCCACGTCAGCAGTGTGGTCCATTTAGCCATAGGCACGTCAGCACAACTTTGCGCCACGTCAGCAACTTACGCCACGTCACCATCATGACACGTCAACAGATAGGGCCACGTCATCCGTTCTTACGTAGTCAGCAGGTTACAGTCATCGATTCCGTTACCATCTATCGCCGTCAGTATATTCCGTTGAAATCTTAACTCCGTTAGTATATTCTCTACGCCGTTAGCATATTCCGTTCGCCTGCGTCATATCAATATCAGCATGATGTTGGCAGTCACCTTCTCTGGCGACGTTAAAATGCGGCCAGACCCGGCGGCCCACCCCGGCGGCATTTCCGGTGCTAGTCTGACGGACAGACCAAAACCCGTCCGGCAGCGGCTGGTGATTTCCCTGCGTTTCGCGATGCAATTTAATTCTGTGGTCCCTGGATGTTTGCGCCCCACTGCTTTGTACTGCTGGATATATACGCCCAAGACGAGTCAACTCAGCCGAGCCAACTCACCAGTTGAGCCGAGCTAATGATTCAGAGGATTTATCAGCCCCAGTTCAGTTGGCTTGAGGATTTTGCAGCCCTACTTCGTGGGCTCAACCAACTACGCCCATTTTTGGGCTTGGTCATCGATCTTGTTTCTTTGATATCTCCTTCATATGACGTCCGAATTGGATGATTTTTGGCTCGTTGAGATCGTATCTCAATATCCTACATCGTGAAGGTGAAATTTCTACATTCATAGGAGAACATTTTTGGGGCAACTAAATCATCAACATTTTTGGAGCAAGGTGCTCACCGAGCAAAGCCATTAAAAAATGGATCACGTCATCAACATGTCAACGCCACATTGTCAACCGGGTGCCAAGTCAGCTAGCACCTAACCATAACAGTTGTCACATTAGTAATTTTCTACCATGTGATGTGCCATGTTAGTAGGAGTCGCGCCACTCCTGCCCCGTCAGCAAACTGTCCACCCGGCTTACTCCACATGCAATTTTGTTTGTTCAGTAACTTCTTCGTCGTGCATCCAAATTGAGCGGTTTTCGGCCCGTTCAGATCGTGTGTCGATTTCCAAGATCATGAAGTAGGAATTTCAACGCTCTAATAAAAAATATTTTTTGAGATTGGAGCGGCGACATCAAGAAAGGACGCATTTAATCATCAAATGAAGTCGTCCTTAGAGTGTTTGAATGCTATTATGTTGATATGTATCCTCAACACGCTTATGCCCGGTGGTCCGTATAACTGCTATAGTCCAGTTGATCGTAGTGTTGTAGTCCAGTTTCTCAGCAACAACTGCAGTCAAGTTGATCGAACTGCTGCAGTCCTTTTTTCCGTATAATCAAGTATCCATTGATCGAATGTTGTAGTCGCTTTCTCAAGAATAAAGTCCGATTGATCGAATCGCTGCCGTCCTTTTCCACATAATCAAGCTTTCTGATCCAGTTGATCGAAATGCTATAATGCAGTTTCTCAACAACAGCTGCAGTCCAGTTGATCGAACTGCTGCAGTCCTTTTCCGCATAACTGCTATAGTCCAGTTGATCGCAACTGCTGCAGCTCAGTTTTACTCATAACTGTTTCATTCCAGCTGATCGTGACTGTTGTAGTCTAACTCCACGATAATTATATGCAATCCACTTTTGATTCAACTGGCATAGCCACTGTTACAGAGCCAAGATGCTCGAACCGTGTTCTTCAGCATGACATCGTATCTCATACAATAACACTTTTAATACGGTGCGCATACAATTTCAATATTTTCGAATCTTTTTATCAAATCATGCATACTTTTGTTTAGTGAGACATCTACAATGTGGCGAGCATTTTCGCATGCAAAGCATGTGGAGATGCACACATTTCCATTCTGCACGCATCTGGAATAGCGGGATTGGCCCCATGCGCGGATTCCAGATAACAGACACCTTCAACTTCATCTCATGCGTAAGCAAGATGCAGCAAGACTGCGGGCATTGAGCAGCATGTTAATCACTATCTTCTGAGGGCGAGTTGCATATCACTTCAACGTGGATGACCATCACTTGGGGGAGAGATATGTAACACCTCATGGTTCTTGGGGCGAGCTACGTCACACTCCACACGCTTGGGGGCGAGTTACGTAGCACCTAAATGCGATGCGAAATTCAGCTGCTGAAAATCAAAACAAAGGGTAACCCGAACTTCTTAATCCTCTAACGAGTTACAGGATTAAGAGGGGGTGAGCATATACCCTAATATTTTGATAAAATTATCGCAAGCAGAAAGATTAATAACTGCTACAGTCCAGTTGATCGAACTGTTGTAGTCCAATTCCTAAGCAATCGCTTGACTCGATTTGGACGAATCGATGCAATCCGCTTTTTCTAAGCAATCGCCGCACTCGATTGGACGAATCGATCTGATCTATTTTTGCTCGCAATCTGCGGCACTCGCTTGACGAATCGATGTAGTCCAGTTGTACTCGCAACACTTATAGTCCAGTTGATCGAACTGATATAGTCCAGTACCACGGCAACTGCCGTAATCTTACTGATCGTATCTACTATAGTCCAGCTGATCGCAGCTGCTGTAGCGCAGTGTATCTCGCAACTCCTGCAGTCCAGCAGATCGCAACTGCTGAAGTACAGTCTAGCTCGCATTTCTTGCAGTCCAGCTGATCGCAGCTGCTGCAGGTGCAGCTCTGCTCTTTTGTAGGATCATAATATCGCAACGTACAAGTCTCGCGAGATTAATAAACGACGGTGTCGCGAGGGAGTCGCAGGGAGCTACAATAAACGACGCGATGAATAACGACACCCAAAACAATTGGAAGACACAAAACCTGGCGAGAGTTAAGAAGTGTCGCGAGAGTGAATGTTTGTACACCTGCGACACTTCGCGAGACATTCCCGAAAATAAAGGGTAGCTTAGCTGTCATCCACTATGTATTACCCTATATAAAGGGCTAGATGAGTCTGTACAGAGGGGAGATCTTTTTGGAAGGGTTGAGCAAGTCATTAGGAGAGAGAAAGTTTAAGAGTGTTTTAACTTCTAAGTGTAATTCTATTTTCCTGTGTAAACACTTCATGAATTCAATCAATAAATGTTCTTGATCTTACATCTTCTAATGGATTAATTAAGCAAAATCGAGTAAGGGGTGTAGTGTGGGAAATCCCGCTACTACATATGCGCTAGAAATGTGGGAATGTGCGAGAGATTGACATAGAAATTGAAAAGAATTTGGATTAACGAAAAAAGATTGGGAGAAGATACTCAAGAATTCATTGAAAGAGAAAAATGGCTAGAAGAAGAAATGTACAAGGGCAACCAACGATTGTAAGAAGAAGTGGGAGACTTGGAGAAAGGAGGAATGAAACAGGGAGAATCATCAAGGATGAATAGGAGAAATGATGGAGAAGATCAAAATCAGCCACCAAACTCCCCAAAGAGCAAACGCGGTTGAGGATTATGATAGAGTAAGTGTACATACTTGGAGGTCCGATTCGAAGACGAAAGGGAAGAGGAGCAGTTGATGAACAATGGACAAGGAGGAGGAGAGCAAGAAATGAATGGAGAAATGAATCCAGGTAACGAAGAAATCGCAGCATTAGAAAGATTGAGACAAACCATACATGAAGAGAGACGGCTAGAGGCAGAGGAACGAGCAAATTTGACAAGACAAGAATCATGAATTGAGGATGGAAAATATAAGATTGCAAAATAGAAGATCAAGAAGTAGTGTGCGATCAAGTTCAAGATCGATTAGGGAAGAAAGAAGGAGAGTTTTACCAACAAAAGTACCGAGGAAGAAAACCAACAAGAAACACAAAATCCAAGCATAGAGCATGGCGAGAGAAGAGGGGAGATGGAAGATCGTTATGTTCCTCACCGAAAATCTTCGAGATGAACGGAATAGAGAAAATCAAGGAAACATGCAATTCCAAGAGCCGAATGACCCAATTTCTTTGAAGGGAGAATAATCTTGCATGGGAGAGAAGAATTGAGAAGAAACCGAGAGATCGAAGATGACATTGAGAGACACTACATTGAACAAGCGCGGCTAGCTCGCGAGAGAGAAAGGCTAAGAGAAGAAATGGAAAATCAAGAGATGGAAGAGGCAATCCAATCCAGAGAATAACCATGATAACGCATGAAAGAAGAAGGAACAAAATCGTGCCAATAGAAATATTAATGAAGAATATGAGAGGGCGCAGATGAGAGCCGAGAGACAGCCAAGAAGAGAGAACAACCGATATAATGGCGTGCGAATTGAAGAAAGAAATGAAGAAGAGCGTCGCAGGGAAAGGAGAGAAGAAAATAACGAGCAAGAAGGTCAAAACAGCACGCAGCGTAGAAGGAGAGAAGCGAGCTAAAAAGACCAAGAGAATCAAATGCCGAGGCAAATGAACAAATCTTAAGAGAACCCATTTGAAATGAGAGGATTCTTTGAACAATAGAAAGGAAGGAGGAAGGAAACAATTGGACGAAGCCATCGCAGAAAGCTGCGAAGAATCCCTTCACGTTAAGTACAGATGGGAGGAATACCTCCTAAATGCAATTTGCCTACATTAGCAAAGCATTTTTGACGGAACGACTGTGCGATACAAACACATTAAAGCTTATATGAGATGTATGTTGCAGTGGGAGAGTCATGATGCTATATTGTGTAAGTACTTCGCGTCAAGCTTAACAGAGAAGCGTTAAAGTGGTTTGAAGGTTTGCCCAGAACACGATCGCGTCGTTTAACCATCTGCAAGCTACATTTTGGGAGCCTACATAAGCAACAACTTCACGCGACCAGGAATTGAAGACGTATTCGGGTTGAAACAAAGAATTGGAGAAAGCTTAAGACAGTTGACAATAAGATGGAGAACCATGTGTAGCGAGATGGCCGGACGGGTTGAGGAAAGATATCTCATCCTTTCATTTGTGAATGCTCTGTTCGCGACTAACTTGTTATACATTCAACTTTTTAGAGTCAAAAATACAATCACGATGGCGGAACTGCGAGAGTTACAGGAAGAATATATCGCCTTAGAAGAAAGACAGAATGAAATGAATTCTTATCCAGTCGCAAACACAAACTCGAATGCTGCGAACGCAAGCTTGTTACCTCAGTTAATCAATACAGTGGCGAGCACTTCGCAAGGACAGCAAGCAGGGAAGGCCAATGAGGGACAACGAAAGATAGTAGCAATGGGAAGTCGCGACCAAGAAGAGTTTGAACAAGAAAGAAACTACTACAACCGTGGCAATAACAATAAGATTCAGAGGCTAGATCATGTGCAAGAAACTTACGGTGGACGAAGGCAAAATAACCGTGGAGGGCAGAGAAGCCGCAGAATAGAATGGGAACCAATTAAGATGCCTCCACTGAATGCTAGTGTGGAAAAGATCTGGGAGGCTATACTTGTGATGGAAGATGTACCAGCACCTTGGAACACGGGGATGGAACCACCACCCGGCGACAGAAGTCATGAGTTTTGTTCTTACCATCGCTTCCATGGACATCAAACAAACGATTGCCAGAAACGTAAAGAGAATTATTCTCGTGGATGATTGATCAAGGGAAGCTGAATCACTTCTTAAAGGGAGAAGAAAAAGGCCAGACATTGCCACCACCACCAGAAATGCACAGAACAGTGTCAGCGAAAGGAAAGGAAACATTTGTGATAGAAGTCGGAACCAAAGCTAAAAATTTGAATTGCAACTCTATCGTCCACTCTTATCGCACAATCGAAGATTTTCATGACAACGTGCTCAGTAGAGTCTTCGCGAGAGATGCTAATGATAAAGAAATAATGAGTCCACGAGAACGACGCATTAGAAAAGTGGCAGTCAACACTATTTCTTTCTCTGCAGATGAAGTGCCAAAAGGAAGAGAAACACATGATAGCCCGTTGGTTGTGAAACTAGAGATTAACCCGAAACCAGTTGATGGGGAAGATGATGAAGCAGAAGCTTGCTGGGCGATCAACCGAATCCTAATCGACACCGGAAGTTCGGTGAACATTCTCTTTTACCATACTTACAAGACGATGGGAGGAAAAGATGAGGATTTGATCCCCTCGACATACAAAATATATGGCTTTAATGGCACTGCAAACAAACCAAAGGGAGAGGTTCACATGAGAATACCTCTACAAGGATTATCAACTGGTATCTTGTTCGTGTGGTTGACGTGGAATCTCCATATAATGCGCCGATTGGGAGGCCATGGCTTCATGAAATCTTGGGAGTCGCATCAACATATCATCAATGTATAAAATTTCCACATCCAAATGGCATTGGTATTATACGGGGAGATTGGAAGGAGTCACAAGACAATGTCATGAGGTCGATGTAGAAAGTCACGAAGAAAGAAATGCCAAAAGAAAGGGATGGAAGCAACATGTGAGAGATGAGCAGAGAAAGGAAAAACTGATGGTAGATGTTATAGAAATCAGGAATGAACATACCTCGCGAGGTGAATACCTAGAAACAGGCGAATGTTATGATAACAAAGGAGCGAAGGATATGAAGAACAAAAGGCATAAAAAGTGAATAGTCAACAAAAGCAGGAGGAAAAGTAGCAATTGAAATAATGATGTGCGAGAATCTCGCAGTCAAGGGTAAATGAGAATTCGATTAAGAAAGAGATAAACACACAACAAATGAAATGGAATTTTGCGAATACTTCGCAAACAAATATTAACAAGTAATGAAACATGAATGATTGAATGATTTAACAAAAATGAATGAGTAAATGAATGGGACGAACCTTTATGGCGTACACCCTAGTTCGCGAATAACATTTCGTAAGAGGCAAATGTAAGACCTAAAGTGCGTCATATAAGGGGGTATCTCTCGACATGGCTCAGGGGAAAGGTTACACCGCTCCTGAAGCCTGAGTCATGAAAATTTGGGGCCCATGAAAGCCTATCCGGAGGAGGTACCTTGGATTCCCAACTATATATGTAGGTTATACCCTGGTTGGGCGACCGAGGGTCTCTTCTTAGGAGTCAGTGTATGCTCAAGGCGCAGGGTACACGGTTGAGCCGCAGTGCCGGGATGGATGAACCTACCCCGGCCATTCTTGGCAAGTCTTGGCATATGTTGCACTCGCCAAGAAAACTCCACTTAGGGTGCGATCTCGTAACCATAAACCATATAGGTATAAGGGATAAGAGGCTGCGAAAACAACTCGGTTGTTGTTAAGACCGGATGGGAGGAGCTAGTCTTGTATGGCCGATGTTTCGCCTCCTTGAAGGGGCAACTGGCTAGGGGAGATGATAAGGGCGACGCTCTCCATTAGGGGGGGTGTCAAAACAGACGCAAATGTCATGAGGCTATGTTTTCGCAAGAGAATTTAGGCTTGTCATATTTGTGCAATTATCCTGCAGAGGCAATAATACTAACGCGAAGGTAAGGCGAGATCAATGGGTCTTTACACGAAAGTGTACGGACGCCCCTGCGATTTCGTCGCTAGACGGCAATGTCATGGGGCTTTATGTTCGCAAGGATATCTAGGCCTGTCATATTGTCGCAACTAAAACATCCTGCAGAGGCAAAAATACTTGGAAAATGATAAGACAAGATCAATGGGTCTTTACATACAAGTGTAAAGACGTCCTGCGATTTTGTCGCGAAGAAAGGTGGCGGGGAAGACCTCTAATTAGGGAGGTCGACTTGGAAGACCACACAAAAATGATAAGGCAAGGTCAATGGGCCATTGCATGAAAGTGTAAAGGCGGCTTGCGACCTTGTCGCAACAAGAAGAGATAAAATAAAGACTATCAAAATGATAAGGCGAGATAATAAGGAAATCCCGCGACCACGTCGCAACGATATATTTCAATAACAATAAAATAATTATCTTCCATCTGAAGATAAATAACAGAGGCAAGTATGGGAATGGAAAAGAAGAAATATTGTTATTCATCTTCTGACGAAAGAGTTATACATCAATAATGTTAGCCAATTATATTACAAGGAAGAACTACCAAAAAAGAGTGAAGATTGAATTCAGGGGGGAAAAATCCAAGAAATACACTATAATAAGGATACAGAAATATACAGATATTACAAGCAGAGAAAGAAAACAAAAAGAGTTATCTCTTGGGTGATTCTTCTTCTTCGTCTGACTCTTCAGTCTGATTATTATCATCGCCAGAATTTTCTTCTTCGCTAGCCTCACTATCAGAAACGTCTGAGACAGGCAGATTCTCAGGAACCTTTTCAAGGAGACAAGGATACGAATGCAGCAGGGATATTGTGGCCCTTACAAACATACTCCATTCCTCCATTGCGAAAACGAAAACATCATTATTAAAGTTCTTCTTTGTCGTTAGAAATTGTTTCTTTAACTTGGAATATTTATTCTCGCGATGAGAGAGATTCTTTCATGAAATGTTCTTTTTCGATTTGAGTTCTTCAATTCTCATTTGGAAAATTCTGGCGAGTTGTTCTTTTCGATTCAAGCTCTCTAATTCTAACCTGAAGCCTCTTCTCAGATTCTCGCAAATAAGAAACAACAAGTTAACAATTTACAAGCAATACTACGTAAGTAACTGAGAAGGTATAATAAGCAACCTTCTCTATCGGATATCATATCTTTAATCAAGGAAGTATGCTCGGCATGAAGACTAACATCAACACCTAGGTTATTCCTGGCATTATCTAAAACCTTCGCAGCCCGTGCGAATTCATCATCACTATTAATAACGAGAAGAGAACGAACTTGCTCTTCTTCGCCGCTTAAGTATGGTATTTTGATGAAGGAGTTCATCTCGTTCGATTTGCACACCAAGAAGAGATTTGTGAAATTTCGCTAACGCCTGTGCACCTCTCGTTAGTAATGCGATCGTTCTCATCTATGAGATCACTAATTTTATTCCTTAAAGTCTTGATTTTCTTCTCGAATCATGGTACATTCGTTTAAAGCGATTAGTCAAATTTAAACTAGATCTCGTGTTCGATCTCTAAGAGATGATGTTTGGATTGAAGATCCTTTAATGAAAGAAGGTTAGTTTTATTTGAGGAATTACTTAGAGATTGATTGAGGTAAGTAAGAAGGACATCGTCATTCATAGGTTCGGGAAATGAATGGAGAAGAATGGATTCTTCTGGAGAGATTATATACGTCTGCGAGAATAATAGTCGACAAAGAAAGATAGAAGATAACATGACAAGGATTTGAGAATTGAAAATTACTATACCGTAAAGTTGCTGATTTGAGTTCTGAAGAGTAGACACTCTATCCTTTTGGGAATCCAGATCGGCTTCTAATTTTTGAACCTTATCGCGAGATGACGCAGCTTCAATTTCTAATTCTCGAATCTTTTTGTTCAATTGCGAATTCTTCTTTTCAAGATTGTTGCGTCTTCTCTCGAGATCTGAGGCAACTACAAAAGAAGTTCTTCCAACCTATAAAAGAAGATAGAAAAATCATTAATATACATATGTATTTAAAAATTTAAAATTAACAGGGAAATATGACCACATGCATACCAAAGACCCAAGTGAGTTCAAGAAGTCGGGAGACACAGTTCTAGAGGCTCCATTGAAAGAATTATTGCCCTCTAATAAAGTAGCATTACACACGTTTGCGAGAACCCCGAAAAGAGAAGCTAGGGGAGCATCCCCATTCCTTGGAAAGAGTCTGAGAAGATGCTAGATAATTGATCCATAGAAGAATTGGTCGACGGAATATTCTTGGCGAGAGAAGGATTCGAGTCATGGTTATCCTCGTCAGAAGATTCAGAGCTTGAGTTAAGGCGAGAAGAAGATTGGACCTTTCGCTTCTTAGTTAATGGAGCAGAAGATTTATCCTTGCGAGCAACAGTTTTACCCTTACTTTTAATCTTCGCGGCTATAGCTTCTTCAGCTGAAACCTTCGCATACGATTAAAGATAAGAAACAGAGGCAACAATATTGTTTCAAATAACAAAGGAAATGTTTCTTACTTCACCCGTAAGCGATCGAAGTATGGTCAGAGTACTCTCCGACGGATTATCCTTGTACTTTCTTCTCAATTTGGCGATCTGAGAAATTTTACAAACTCAACATATATAAGAAGAAAGTCGTAAAGGCAAGATTTAAAATGGGAAACATACCTCATTTGCCTCATCAGGCCATTTGAATTCCCAAGGATGATACCCTGCGAGGTTCGCAGGAAGAACGTGCGAGCCCGCGATATAAGGGCCATTTAAAATCAAGGGTACAACCCACCACTTCTCATCTTTGGAGTGACGAGGAGTTGTGTTATTGCCCGGGTGCCAATCAATATCCTGCATGAGCAATTTATCCTCAGGGACGTTATCCTTCTTTTTCAGGCGAATGCCCCAAATGAGACTTCGCATTAACCATCTTTATCACTGAATAGTTTTCAAAAAAGCTCTTTACAAAGTGTACTTCTCAAACAACTATTTCCAAGTCTCGTGAAATCGGGGTGTCTAACAAGTAGGAGGGTATAAAGATCCTTTGCCAAAGCACCACGATTCGCGAACTCAAGCATTAGGCGAATGCAATCGCCACTCAATTGATAAACAGCCCGAGAGAATTCTTCATGGGCCAAGATTTCGTAAAATAAAGGCATCTCAGGATTGTACAAGGGAATGGGAAGTCCCGCGAGAAGTGACCTAGCGAGACTATAATCTTTTGATCATCACATTGATAATCGGAAAATAACTTTGCAGAAAGAATAGATGAAGATTCTTGAATGGTTGATAGAGTGAAACCCTTCTCGAGCAACTTCATTGAACTTCATCAAAAGAAGTTTTGTATGCACGACTAATGGAAGCCATTATCGTATGGGAATGGATGGGAGGTTAAAGATTAGGATCAACGTTAGAAGGGATGAAGAAAAGATTTGAGAGCAGGAGCGTAAATTGCGGAAGGAGAGAGTCAAAGAGAAGTTGCAGAGAGAAACTAAAGAATGAAAAGGAGGGGAAAAGAAAACTATATATAGGGAAAAAGATCCTCGAGAAAAACGAGGTCATTTAATGCGAAGAGACATGAACGGTCAAGAAAAAGTGGTTGAAAGAGACGTGTCAAGAGAAGACATTAATAATCAAAATCCGTGTAAAAGTACAAAACTGAAGAATCTAAAGATAAGCAGTCGCGGCAACAATATTATAAAAATCTTAAGATACTCTTCCCCTCGCAGGAGAAATATGAGGAGAGATAGGAGACGATACTTTGTATATAAAGAAGCTTCGGAACTTTGCAAAAGAATAGAGGCAAGTACGTACTTTTCAAGGAAAGTATTCTTTTGCTCATACCTTCATCAACAAAAATCAAAAATCGCTACCACAATAGATTTTTCCTTAAAGATCGCTTGTTAAGCAATATTCAAGGAAAAAGAGGCAAGATGTAGGATCACAATATCGCAACGTACAAGTCTCGCGAGATTAATAAACGACGGTGTCGCGAGGGAGTCGCAGGGAGCTACAATAAACGACGCGATGAATAACGACACCCAAAACAATTGGAAGACACAAAACCTGGCGAGAGTTAAGAAGTGTCGCGAGAGTGAATGTTTGTACACTGCGACACTTCGCGAGACATTCCCAGAAAATAAAGGGTAGCTTATTTTGTCATCCACTATGTATTACCCTATATAAAGGGCTAGATGAGTCTGTACAGAGGAGAGATCTTTTGGAAGGGTTGAGCAAGTCATTAGGAGAGAGAAAGTTTAAGAGTGTTTTAACTTCTAAGTGTAATTCTATTTTCCTGTGTAAACACTTCATGAATTCAATCAATAAATGTTCTTGATCTTACATCTTCTAATGGATTAATTAAGCAAAATCGAGTAAGGGGTGTAGTGTGGGAAATCCTGCTACTACATCTTTAATGATGCAGTCCAGCTGATCAAAGTTCCTGCAGTCCAGCTTTGCTCGAAGCTGTTGCAATCCAGTTTTGCCCATTACTAGTGGAGGGATTATTTATATGGCCGTCGCCTTTTCGCTAATAGTTCCGAATCTCATCCTAGAGTTGATAGCAGTTCAGTACTAACAGCTACTACTACCAAGTCTGGCAGAAATTACTGTCAGTCAGCAAATATAAGTTTCACTTACAACAACAGCCGACACAGGTTCCAGCTGAGTGACTTCAAATATAGCTCGTCTTTTCCAACAACTATTACCAGTCTAGTTCTACGCAACTGCCACAGTTCAGTTTTACATCAATAGCTACAGCTCACTTTCAACACTACTCCGCTCCAGTATCACGTTTCCGTTGCAAACCAGTTCACCCTTCGTTCCAGTTTTTACATACAACAATGGTTCATGCTCAACTGTTTCCTACCGATCTTCCAGTCACAATAGCCTCACTTGGGGGCGTCTCGATTATGATTTCCACAAACAACAAGGGAAGGTTGCCAATTACTGCAGCAGCAATAATCCACACTTGGGGGCGAATTTTTTCATTGAACAAGGAAAACGAAATTTTCTTAACCCCCAACAAGTTGGAGGTTAAGAGGGGGCGATGTTTGTACCATGAGTAAAAATGCCACCTAATGGGCCAAATTGCTACTTGAATCACCTTTTGGCCCACATCCAAGCCTGCCATCCAGCCAACCGACGTAGCTACCAACTAGTCCAAGTGTTTCGTAAAGTCAACAACCGGTCAGTGGACAAAGTCAACATCCGGTCAATAGTAAAAGTCAACCGTCAGTCAACTATCGAAACCAAATTTCCAGTCGCGCTTCTAGCCAGTTTTCGTCCATGTTGCCAGCGATGCTGCCAACCAGTTACCGGCCATCTCCCCCGGGAATGTCCCCCGGCCACGTCCCTCGGGAATGTCCCCCGACCATGTCCCCCGTCCATGTTGCTCAGCCATGTCCATAGGCGAAATCCTCCATCCATACTGCCAGCCTTTTATACTTGTCAACCAGTCAAGCCAGTCTGCCAGCAGGTCATACCATTCAAAGCTTGACAGTCACAGTCAAACAACAGAAAGGAGGCATGCAGGGAAACTTAATACAGTTTATGGCCAGGAGGCATGCAGGGCAGATTAATGCCAGGAGCCATGCAGGGCAGATTAATGCCAGGAGGCATGCAGGAGCTATGCAGGGAAGATTAATGCCAAGAGGCATGCATGGCAGATTAATGCCAGGTGGCATGCATGGCAAGTGAAGATGATTCATGCCTACCTCGAAATTAGGGAAGAGGCTAATTCGCAACTGCATAAATAAGGGGAATTATAACCCTAGGCAGGAGGCCGGATAGAGAAAAATATACAAGGCAAACCCTAAAAGGGATTAGAAATTATTGTAACCCATACATCAATAAAATATTTCTCCCTACGAGGATTCGTCCGTGGATGTAGGAAAACCATGCTGAACCACGTTAAATTCGTGTCTATCATCCTTAAGCTTGTTTTGTGTATAATCCTAGTTCTGATCATCATCACCAAAATCATCGTGTTTAGTGCCTGGAAATATTTCTGGGTACAAACACCCTGTTTGATGGGATCACAGAGAAGTCGAGCAGAATATGGATCCAAACAAAAGTGACATCTACAGTGTTACCAACTGCCTTTTTCTCATAAAGGAATCTGAATTTCATGAAGATCTGCCGATGCAAGGAATACCCGTTAAAAGGTATGTGTTTACTTTAAAAGTGTTGCAGTATTAAAAGAAAATAAAACTTGTATCACCCGTTAACGTATCCAAAAACTTAAATTATTTTCACAAAGCAGCCTTACAAAGTTGCACATGTTATCCACCTCTCTCTAATTTAGTTGAAGACAAATGTTATCCCATACGACTTTGCGGGATAGCTTCCCCCCGCAAAAGCGGCTCTAAGACGTTGGGTGAGCAAATAAGTGGTTAGATTTGCATTCAGTTTAGGACCCACCACTTCCACTTCTGGACCCACCATTTTCCCTAAAGGGTTCAAGGCTTATGGATCTGGGTTTTAGTTGTGGGACATAGTGATCTAACGACTTAGAAGCCGCTTTTGCGGGAGGCATCCCGCAAGGTCGTGCGGGATAGCACTGCTCTTAGTTGAATCCTGACTGCGGTTTACAATTGCGAACACCGGGACTTGTTAAAATCAATGGTAAACTAAACCCAATCAGCATGTCTCTTTCATACCATTTTCCCCCAACCCTCCACCAACTCTTGGTACACGTCCTCGCAATCCGTAAATAAACCTCATTTTAACAATTAAATGAATCACCGATTAAAAAAAATTAAAATTAGATGAATCAACTTAAATGAAAGAAAAACTGCACACACAACTTTAAAATGGAAAACGAAAATGTAAACCGTAGAGAAAAAATACAAACGAAATTACATTCGGAAGATTACATTGTCGTCAGATTTGTAGTATGCATGTTGATAATTAGACAATTTGAGCTCTTCCAAATTCAATCAAAAGCATTATATTTTAGATTTCTAAAGATCCAGTAAAGCAACAATTTTTTTTTGGTGGGGGTACATGAAGAAGGATGTCTCTGTGTAACAGATTAAACTAAGCAGAATTATTGAGATCGAACTAAATAAGTTAGGAAGAAGACATACGTATGCTGCAAAACAAAACCAAGGTCACTGATAAAATGTATTTAAGCTAAAAGATTGTGAGACATCTTTTAGGCATTTACACAATCATGTTGGGCTCAATAGAAAGGGTTTGGTCATATAACTTCTACAACACTGCCAACACTTGAGGGGATAAACTCATAAAGAAACTGAGTTCCAAAGATGGAGTTCATATTCATTTGTTTACATAATCTTTTTGGAAGCATTTTAGAGGAATCAAACTCTACTCAACTTCAATTCTTGCAATCAATAGATAAACTTACCTATAGTGAGAAAACAAAACTTTCAATCAAATTCCCTAGACCTGCAAAATTAAATAAAAATCAACTTTTTTAAGAAAAATATCAACATATATTTTCACATAGAAAAAATGGAAATGGGTAACTTTCTGCATTTTCTACCTAGATCTGTCAACGATGACGGAAAGAACCTATAGTAACAAAAGAAAATAAAAGTAGAAAGGATTTATTTATTTATCAATTTTAATAAGGCATTGATTACTCAATAGTAACGCCTGTCACATTGATAGCATTGCTGCTTTATAGAGAAATTTGAAACGGCTGCAGCCTTATGAGAAGAGAAATGGAAACAAACGGGAGAAAATTCCTTTTCTTCTTCTTCAAACCAAAAGTATTTCATTCCATATAAGAAACATTTACATGATGGTTTTCAAGAAAGACAAGTACATCAAAAACATGAAACAAATACAAGTAAGATGCGACACGTAAATAAATCGCGAAAAGAAAGAGCGATCTATAACGACAACACCCAATTCTTGTACATAGAGATTAGAGAATGAATGGTACCCGAAATTATAATTCGACCATTTTAATTTGTTTTCTTCTTTAAAAAGAGGTGCTCCTATGAGAGATGAGTAATTTGCCCAAAAATTCTTCATGTATAACGAATAACCCGAAAACCCTCGATCTATATTTCCGATGAAGAACTTGATCTTGGTCGCGTTGTATCACCGATGTACTTGTATCCAAGATAACGAATCACGAACAAATCTAAAGAAAGAAACACTATGAAAGTGCAGATAGATATGCCCTAATAGCGCAAAACAAAATCACCCTAATAGCGAAGAGAAAATCGCTCTAATAGCGAAGAAAATTTATTATAATCAACAAAGCAAATAAAAAACAAGTAATCTTTGCTCAGATCCGGTCCCTTAAGGGCCAGCTCCGAGCAAAGAAGGAAGAAGAGGAAAAGTTTTTTTCTTTTAAGGTTTTGGGAGGAAAGAGAGACAAGAGAGAGAGAAAATCTATTGAAAGTGTAGAATATGTGGAGAGATCTAAGCCGCTATTTATAACCCCATATTATAGATATTGTCACACCTTCAAATGCCCCAGGGGTGAAAAGGTAAAATGTTAGTATTTATCTTAATTTATTTGACAAAGAAAATAAACAAACCATCAACGTTTGTACATCTAAGGATCCATATTTTTGATGTAACTTTATTATCTCATATATATCCTCGTACAACTATGCAGTGCAGCTCAAACTTAGCCAAGTCTGATTTTGAAAGTTCGTATCTCAATGATACTATTTTATGAATAAAGCTTCACTTACATCCGCACACAAACCTAAAGAAAATAAGACTTGTGTTAGAGCATAGCTCGGTTAAACCCTTATAAGTTTGCACCAATGCAAACTTCGTATAGGTTAACTAGAAAGTCAACTCAACAAGAATTCTTCTTACAACGACAACATCATCCTTCCTCTTGAGGTTAGAAGTCTTTTACCTTCTTTCTCTTCACTTAACTTCTCAAATGCATCCCATAATACATTCAAACATTATCATACTTTGCCAAACACAATCAGTCAACCAAGAACACTTAGAACATGACACAATCAACTTCTTTTATTGTATCAAAGGGAAGAAATACAAAACTTGCCCACTTAGGGACTTACACAAACGTGTTCACCTTGAACCAAGCCTTATCCTTACAAATACTCTCCTATTTTGAGTCTCACACTCCCCTATGTAAGACTGCTGAATTTTCCATGCCTTAGGACTATTTATACAGCAACTTTACTTGGAAAAAAACTGTGCAAAACCGTTGCACACGCAAGGGACAACCATCTGTCTCATGGAGCAGTTCCATAACCGCCACTAACTGTGCTAACTGGCCAGTTTCTCTTTAAACTGGCGCCATCGTCCAACACCTGTTCCAATATAGTTAGAAACCTTCTCCCACGCTTATAAACTCCCTTTATAACAATTCTACTTCATCTCGCGTCATTGGCATGCTTGTGAATACCGTAACCAACTCTTAACCGTCACTTGAGCCGTATTGCACCACTGTTGTTCTTTACTGAATTCTTCCTCGCTCCAATGCTCAGCTATCTTGGCCCTGCGTTCTTATCTCTCTAAGCTAATGCACGGACTGTTAGAGCATTGCTCGGTCGAACTCTCATGCGTTGCTATCTCAAGCATGTTTGTGAATGTTAGTGATCAAAACTATAAGTCTTGATTTCTAGCCTACTATAGCTAAAGGTCTCGGACTAGGATACAAAGTGTATTTAAGCTCAAGAACTCCATGGGAATCATCATACAAGACGAAGGACTACTCAAGGAACTGGTGGAACTTCATCGACTAAAATGTATGTGGAGACTTGAACTTATCTGTCACTCAAAAGTATATTTACTCTATCTCCTATTCTTGAGACAAAAGTCGTTTTGATGTATAGACTTTCATTATACACATTTGCTATTTCTAGCCGAGTTTATCTCGCCTATCTATTTCTCGAAATATGTGTTGGTAAGCTTTCGCTTTAGCTAAATTCATCTTTACCTAGTGACGAATGTCATGTTATGTTTCAATCACTTTGAAAATTGCTCTGACAAAAAATGGTCTGTGAATAACGGCTATATAACGTTCTCTGAGAATGTTTTAATGATTGAAATGAGAGTTTAGATTACATAACCATTGGTAGGATATAAGCATTGTTGTGGAAACACATATATGTATAAGTCCTTATTCCTTGAACCAAAGTTTGCGAACTTTGTTGATCAAGAGAAACGGAATATGGCGTGAGCCAAGTCCGCGAACTGGCGGAAGTTCTCGACCCGAGAATTTATGCTGGAGTTTGTGAACTCCTTTCGTGAGCTTAAGTCCGCGAACCTTGTCCGCGAACTTGAGTAGGTTATATCTAAAACCGGTTGTTCTTGAACTCATGTTTATATAAACTAAGGAATGCTTTTGCAAACCGTGGCTATAAAGTTCATTAACCGATTCGAGTGAATCAAACCGTTTTTTGCTTCGATTATGTCTTGTGTAGTTACATAAGATCTAAGTAATTGAACAACTCTCTAACTAGTTCATTTGAGTCATTTGAACTAGTTATAGTGAAGAAGAATATGGTTGATATGAAAGTGATCATACGGCTAACCATTTGGTTAACTATTGTTGAACCAACAAATGTTAATGTTTGGGAACGGTTACATAAACCCAAAATTGGACATTTCATTTGTGTGTAACAAGGTAAGGTTTCGATCCAACTATTGAGAAATATTAGCTTTAATCTAATCAGGTTTTCATCTAACGGTGAATATTGAATGCTTTGTTACCAAGCTAAAATTGATTGCAAACCCTGATTTGAAAGATTATATAAGGGAGAAATCTAGCAACTGGGAAACCTAACCCCCACACCTTACGTGTGATACTAGTTGCATAAGCTAGAGTCGTTTCTCCTTTAACCTTGGTTTTTCTTCTCTAAACCAGGTTAACGACTTAAAGACTTCATTGGGATTGTGAAGCCAGACCGATACTACTTTTCTTGTAGTTATGTGATCTGATCTTGTTGTTTCTATCGTACGAGTACAATTGGAATAATTGGCTTGAGATTTATATCTCCGATAGGCAATATAGAAAATAAATCACAAACACTTCGTCTCATCGTTTGTGATTCCGCAATATCTTTTTTCGTTGCGTCGATTAAGATTATTATGAGGTGATTGATAATACTAGGCTGTTCTTCGGGAATATAAGTTCGGGTTATCAATTGGTTCCTGTTCACCTTGATATATCAAAGAACGGAACAAAAATTCGTAGGTATATTCGTGGGAGACTGATTTATCTATTACCGTAGACTTTTCTGTGTGATACAGATTTGTTTTTTAAAGTCTTCGACTTTGGGTCGTAGCAACTCTTAGTTGTGGGTGAGATCAGCTAAGGTAATCAAGTACGTAGCATCATGCTGGGATCAGAGGCGTAGGAGCATAAACTGTACCTTGGATCAGTGTGAGATTGATTGGGGTTCAACTACAGTCCGGACGAAATTAATTTGGAGTAGGCTAGTGTCTCGTAGCGGCTTAATACAAGTGTGTGTTCAACTGGATTAGGTCCGGGGTTTTTCTCGCATTTGCGGTTTCCTCGTTAACAAAATTCTCGTGTCTGTGTTATTTCTATTCCGCATTATATTTGTTTATATAATTGAAATATCACAGGTTGTGCGTTGTTCAATCAATTAGAATATCCGACCTTTTGGTTGTTGATTTAAATTGATTGACACTTGGATATTGGTCTTTGGTACCATCCAAGTTATCTCTCTTTGATATAGACTCGCAGATTTATATTTGCTTGAGTAAAGATCAAATCGAGAGATTGAGATAAACTCTTTGATATAATTTTTATCTAGATTGAGTCTGACTGTCTAGTTGATTCTCTAGAAAGTATATTGGAGTTTGTCCGTACAGATTTCTAAGCGAAATATGGGGTGTGGTTGTTGTACCCCCGCTTTTTCAATTGGTATCAGAGCAGGCAAACACGTGCAAGACCTTATAAGTCGGTGTTTGTAGCGATCTGACTCTATGGACAAGAGTACTATCTCTGATAAACGCGTCACCATAAATAAAAGCTCTGTCTCGTCTATTTCTATTAAAGAGAAAGATTCTTCAATCTCAAAGATAGATGAACCCTGTGTTCAAACTAGATAGACATACTCCGACATGTGTTATTCGATTACCTTTCAAAAGAGTCTATCTCTCAAATGAATGGGAAACAACTAAAGAGAGTGATTTGATTCTAAACCTTTCTAGAATTCAAGCTGATAGATTTTATCGGTCAAACATCATGTCAATAATCTCCTTGGTGTAATAAGGGACTGCAATTTTAAAGAAAATACTGAGGATCACTCCTCCCATATGGTTCTCGAGGCAAGCCTCAAAAAGGATGCCGCGGAAATAGAACATCACTTGAAGAAACTCTCTATTCAAGGATGCTCTAAGCAGTCTAATATACCAAGTACTTCTGTTACGACTAAAAACGTTCCAGCTCCAGAAGTAAAATCGGAATCCCTTCCCGTCAAAAAGAATGTGTCTGAATCTTCCGTTGATCAAGGGTGTTCCACATCACATGGAAGGAAGAAATCTCCTAACAAGGTTGTTAAGACTACTTTGTCTAATCACTCTTGTGATCAGAAAGTATGCCTCTTTTGTGATGCAAAAGGCTCTGCTAAACAGAAGAGAAACTCTAGGTTGAATAAAACCTCCTTGGTTCAACTTCAACACACCTTAGACTTGATTCTCAAGGGTGTAACTGACATTCGTATGTCTAAACCAGTTGGTTTTCGTACTTACCCTGTGTATGTTACCAGGAAGGTCAGTTCAATGATTTCCTCAAATGTCATGAAGCAGAATAGAAGTCTTAACAAGAATCGCCTAAGAGAAGATCAAGTTAATTCCTCCGGAAACAACTTTTCCCTTGATGTGAATGAAATCCCAGAAGAAAGAAGGAAAATTGATGATATGAGAAATAACCTGATGGAGATAATCGAAGGATATAAAGAAATTTTCGACAGGTTGTCATCCTCCTCAAGTCAAAATTCTTCTAGTAAGAACTCTAACTATGTCTCGTATTTTGATGACAAAAAGTTTTATGATAATTTCTCACATAAAAAGGAATTTCTCTCTAGATTCAGAAGGAAAAAGAGACTCGATCATAAACACAGTTCTTTTGATGAGTGATGTGATTTTAACAAGTTGTAGAAAGTGGTAAGAAAGATGTTCGTTCAACTCGGGCTTGTAAAGGTTTGATTTAAGAAAATACTAAAAACAAAGAAAATATATATACAAGGTTTATCACAATTTCGAGAGATACTGAGACTCGGGATTCCACCATAAACTCATTCATGCGATTCATATATTTATTCCAAACAATTATAGCTCAAATAAAATATTGACTCTGTTTCTTTGCCAAGGTAGATTTTTGAAAAGCAACGACTGTACATCTAAAGCATGGGATATCAAAAGAACTTAACCTAAGTATAACCCATCAATTGAAGTCACAACCATTCAATAAAAACCATAAAACAATTAATAATCCATGCAAAAAGTCATGAAAGAATTAAATATAATTACCACACGCATGAAATATGGCTTCCTCCGTCATCCCAGTGTTGGGGTTTAGCTCCTCATGGTGCAAACACGCTCAAAATATGAATTCATTGCTCAAAGGTGTATTAAAGATGAAAATACAAAGAAAATCAATAAAACAGATCAACTGCTACGTTTATAAGCATAGCAGTTGACTGTTACAAAAGATACAGAAGAAATAAGACTGCCAAGAAACGACAGTTTCTGCTGCTGTAGATAAACTACACTTCTCCGTGACTGACTTTGATCGTCCAATGTTCTTCAGCTTTATCTTCTTCCTCCTGTTGCTGCGACTCTGTGCAGCGTGATTTCTTAGTACCAGAGCCCTTTGTTGGCTCCCCAAAGTCTCGACCCCCAAAAAACTCTCCTTCTATGAGTCTCGACCCTTCCTATTTATACACAACAAGGTGCGATAATAACTCATGAATCTCTTTCTTTTCTTTCACGGAACTTTCCCTTCAAGTCACGGGAATATCTCCCTCTATCTTCTCTGTTTACGCATCTTCAGATTCAATACTCATTCCAAATACAATGTAAAATAATTTTAGAAGATATGTTCCCTTTTCACTCGAGTAACTTCCATAAACAAAACAGAGAACCCGAGATACCCCTGTTTTACAGCAAACACCAAATATAACGAGATTTAATTCCTATTTTCTCCTACGCGTCTTCTGCTGATATCTGAGCCTTCCTAAGATAGATTATAGTCTAACATAGGTAATATGGTTCCCCCAATCCTCACGTAACTGCCAAGTTTAAGCCACGATATCCCGACAAACTTTCATCCCCTGTTTTATCGAATCTTCGTTTTTCTTCCATTCCAAAACACGTACCAGCCCTGGTTTGTCCTAACAAGACGCTACCAATTCAAACAGCACGAGATATCATCTGAGAAACTAGACCATTATCAATCCAGGAAACTCGCAAGAATGAACAACATTTTCCCGCCAAAATCTATCTTCAAAAAGGGAGACAATGGTGTCCCCTTATCCTTCTGTTGGTTGCCCATAGTAGTGGGGTGTGAATAACTCATCGAGGGTGCAAATAGCTGTGGAGTGCCCCTTATCAACTAGGGTGTCCCTTATCAAAATGAGTAAGGTCCGAATAGCAAGTGTCCTCCGGAGGTCCCTTTAGCAACTTTTCGTGCCGATTTCTCCAAAAACGTTTATTGCCCAAAAATACCTACAAACACATAAAACACCATAATAATTACGAAATCGAGTGCGAACAATGTACATAATTGAGATCATAATAGACACAAAATTGTGTCTATCAATGAGCTCAAAGCTCATACTTGTGCTAATTAATCACAAGGATTAAGAACTTGCTCGTAAAAAATCCTGTTGAGCAAGATGTGTAAGATTCAGGTATACTGTTGTTGATGGTGGTTTTTAGCTTAGGGGTAAAGTCGTAAAACCCTAGTCAGACAGTGACGTCACAGGACTTAAACGCATTTATTGAACCCTTTAATATGTCTGCGAGAAAATTACCAGGGTAGCTTTTTTTTTTAATTAATTAATAATTAGGGTTTCGATGGGCCAAAACCCTAATTCCCACACCACATGTGCCAATGGAAAACCATGCCAGCCACACCCACCGCGCCAAGGCATGCCTACCATGCTAGCCGCACCCCTGTGCCAATGGAAAACCGTGCCAGCCACACCTACCGCGCCAAGGCATGCAACCATGCTAGCCGCACCCCTGTGCCAATGGCAAACCATGCCATCCACACTTACCGCGCCAAGGCATACCAACCATGCTAGCCGTACCCCTGTGCCAATGGAAAACCATGCAAGCCACACCTTCTCGCTAAAGCATGTCAACCATGCTTGCCGTTCCAACACGCCATGCACAACGCTGGTTGCTAAAACAAAGGTCTGCAACAATCTACGACCATCTTTCTATCTAAGACACGAATCTTAGCCGTCCAAGGTTACCAAACAACGCATGGTAACCTTTAACCCAAAAACCCTAGCTTGGTCACGCCAAACCCTTGTCCCCACCATGATAAGCCAAACCGCACCTTGCCTTGGCCCTAGCCATGCTAGCTGCACCATGTGCCAAGGCATGCCCTTGGCCACACCATGCCAAGCCAAACCGCACCTTGCCTTGGCCCTAGCCATGCTAGCCGCACCATGTGCCAACGGCATGCCAAACCCTTTGCCCCAACATGCCAAGCCAAACCGCACCTTGCCTTGGCCCTAGCCATGCTAGCCGCACCATGTGCCAACGGCATGCCAAACCCTCGGCCCCAACATGCCAATCCAAACCGCACCTTGCCTTGGCCCTATCCATGCTAGCCGCACCATGTTCCAACGGCATGCCAAACCCTTGGCCCCACCAGGCCAAGCCAAACCGCACCTTGCCTTGGCCCTAGCCATGCTAGACGCACCATGTGCCAACGGTATGCCAAACCCTTGGCCCCACCATGCCAAGCCAAACCGCACCTTGCCTTGGCCCTAGCCATGCTAGCCGCACCATGTGCCAACGGTATGCTAAGCCCTTGGCCCCACCATGCCAAACGCACATAACCACGCCACCATGCTGGCCTTCCCTACGTGGCTACCAAAACGAAGGCGTGCCACAATCAACGGTCCCCCTTCAATCCCAGAAGCAAATTCTAGCCATCCAAGGTTACCAGACAACGCATGGTAACCTTTGGCCCGAAAACCTAAGTTTGACCGCACCAAACCATGCCATGCCAACGACATGCCAATCTAGCCGCACCATGCTGGCCTTCCCTACACGGCTACCAAAAAAAGGCGTGCGACAAACAATGGTCGCCCTTCAATCCCACGAGCAAATCCTAGCCATCCAAGGTTACCAGACAACGCATGGTAACCTTTGGCCCGAAAACCTAAGTTTGGCCAAGCCAAACCATGCCATGCCAACGGCATGACAACCTAGCCGCGCCACCATGCTGGCCTTCCCTACACGGCTACCAAAACGAAGGCGTGCGACAATCAACGGTCCCCCTTCAATCCCAGGAGTAAATCCTAGCCATCCAAGGTTACCAGACAACGCATGGTAACCTTTGGCCCGAAAACCTAAGTTTGGACATACCAAACCATGCCATGCCAACGGCATGCCAACCTAGCCGCGCCACCATGCAGGCCTTCTCTACACGGCTATCAAAACGAAGGCGTGCGACAAACAACGGTCGCCCTTCAATCCCAGGATCAAATCCTAGCCATACAAGGTTACCAGATAACGCATGGTAACCTTTGGCCCGAAAACCTAAGTTTGGCCACGCCAAACCATGCCATGCCAATGGCATGCCAACCTAGCCGCGCCACCATGCTGGCCTTCCCTACACGGCTACCAAAACGAAGGCGTGCGACAAACAACGGTCGCCCTTCAATCCTAGGAGCAAATCCTATCCATCCAAGGTTACCAAACAACGCATGGTAACCTTTGGCCCGAAAACCTAAGTTTGGCCACGCCAAACCATGGCATGCCAACCTAGCCGCGCCATCATGTTGTCCTTCCCTACACGGCTACCAAAACCAGGGCGTGGGACAATCAACGGTCGCCCTTCAATCCTAGGAGCAAATCCTAGCCGTCCAAGGTTACCAGACAACACATGGTAACCTTTGACCCAAAACCCTAGTTTGGCCACGCAAAACCGCGCCAAGGCATGCCATGCCAACAACATGCCAACCTTGTCGCGCCACATGCTGGCCTTCCCTATACGGCCACCAAAACGAAAGCGTGCAACGATCAACGGCTACCTCTCATCTTAAGATGCAAAATCTCGACCGTCGGAGGTCACAAAGCTAGCAAGTCTCCCAAGCACGACTTGCCAGGCAACCACAATATGCTACATGTTTTCCACAAAAACATTCGAGACATCAACACATATCACAAATTGGGGGATCCTCTTTGGGTATTGGTTTGGCGGTTTACAGCGTGCGGCGTACACTACGCCCGTCATAAGGAAGTGTCATAAGGATGAGGCGGTTAGTAAATACAGGGAGTTAATGGTGAAACGTTCTTTTTATGGAACATCAATTCCACGCGTTAACGGTTTTATGGAACATCAATTCCATGCGTTAACAGTTTTATGGAACATCAA
Organism: Papaver armeniacum; assembly: GCA_023531295.1. Taxonomy (NCBI): domain Eukaryota; kingdom Viridiplantae; phylum Streptophyta; class Magnoliopsida; order Ranunculales; family Papaveraceae; genus Papaver; species Papaver armeniacum. Next base: position 279,914 of record JAJJWW010014378.1, read on the forward strand.
TTCCATGCGTTAACGTTACCACCTCCTCACATTTAGTCACCCATTTTTCCATTCCTTAATGAGACCAGAGTAAGTTTCACTTCGACTTGTATAAATAGGTCTTACCTATTTCCATCGAACAACAAGTTCAGTCAGGAGCATACACCACTCAGAAAACGTTTACTAGCTTTCCATCTGCTAGCTTACCACTTTCTGATATAAGTCGTAACACAACTACTCTTCCAGAATCAACTATTCTGGTCTCATCACTTTCCTTGCTTCCCTCCCTAAAACCAACCCATTCTCCTCCACTTTGTGACCGAAGCAAGTCTGGAACGACCATTTCTTGGTTTAGGCCGGACTTGTACAGATTGATCTCTCGAATCTAAAGTACTCCCTTGTAGTACATTGTTTAGGGTTTAAATTCGTTTCTCACCCACACACCCGAAATTACCGAAATCAGCAGAAACCATTTTCACCCACAAAAAATTGGCGACCACAGTGGGACATTGATATTTCGGTTACAAAGTTAATTTTCGACCATCGATCTCATGCTTCGACCCAGACATCAAGATGGTAGAAGCAGGCGTTCCGCTCAAGGATCGACGACTCAGTTACCGGACGACTCGATTATCAGTCATGACACGACAAGGGATGACTGGGGACTTCCCAGAAAATTGAAGCAAACGATCCGCCCGAGAATCAGCGACTCGGTTATCAGGCAACTCAGTAACGACTGGGGACTTTCTACAATCACGGCGGTGCTTCCCATAAAACTAGGTTGTGCACCCGGAAGGTTTCCTTTTTATTAGGATACCTAAAACCAAGTAAGTCCTACCTAGACAAGATACGTGGTGCGCTCTTTAAAGTTTTCACGGAATGATAAAACCAATAGCCATGTTATGTTTCACCCCATGTCATCTACCAAACGCACGGTTCCATGGTTTTCCTGGGATGCCTGCAACACTTTCAATCATAACCAAAAACAGCCTCATCCTAAAACGGTTCATCCCGAATAATAATCCAAAACCCTCATAGCTAACACTTGTCTATCAACCAAAAAAAAAAAAAAAATCCAGAAAATCAAAACCATGAACTAGGCGTTTCATTTGCCTTTCAAAAAAAAAAAACCTAAAAATAAGAAGTTCAGAAGACATAAATGTATTCAAGGAAAGTTTCCCAGAAGCGGCTTGCTTCTCTTGGCGAAGTCCTCCCTCGTGCTCTGGAGAGCCGCCCTTTTCAACTTCAGCTGCCTGCACAATTATTTGAATTCCGCTTCCTGTTTCTTCACCATGTCTGCGGAAGGACCTTCGACTGTTTTGACCAGCAACTTTTTAACCTCAGAGAAACCGTTAATGAACCAAGGAGCATTGAACTCGAACTTTATGCACATATCACGATGGAACCTCCAGCTCGAGATTACATCCTCAGAAAAAGTATGACCAGTCACGTTGCGCATGTCGTCAATCGAAGACAAAGCTTCCTCCACCCTCTTACCAGACGCTCTTACCAGACGCGCTTGCCAGACGCGCTTACCAGATGCGCTTGTCAGACGCGCTTACCAGACGCGCTTACCAGACGCGCTTGCCAGACGCGCATACCAGATGCGCTTACCAGACGCGCATGCCAGAGGCGCTTACCAGACGCGCATGCCAGAGGCGCTTATCAGACGCGCTTGCCAGACGCGCATGCCAGACGCGCTTGCCAGACGCGCATGCCAGACGCACTTACCAGACACGCTTGCCAGATGCGCTTACCAGACACGCATGCCAGACGCGCTTCCCAGACGCGCATGCCAGACGCGCTTACAAGACGCGCTTGCCAGACGTGCATACCAGACGCGCTTGCCAGACGCGCTTGCCAGATGCGCTTACCAGACGCGCATGCCAGCCACAATACTACACCATGTGCTAACGGCTTGCATCCTTCCAGCGCTAACATCTTGCGCCCTTCCAGCACCATCTTCTCCGCTCCACAACCAGCCAAAGCAGCGCCATCCTCACCCTTCGAAACAACGTCATGGCTCCAAAGACTCCGTGATCAAAACCGTGCCATCTCTCGCACGACCACCGAACTGCAGCCGCTCCGCCACCCCAATGTTTCTTCAAGCATGACAGCTCCAACCGTCACCAGAGACGCTACTCCACCATCAGGGCAAGATACTGGAAAAGCCGAAAGAAGCCGATCTCCTTTTACCACTGTTGATTTGATGAAAAGACAAAAAGCACTTCAGCAGGAAGACCGTTTATAGATGAAAAGGCTCGCGTTGCTCTTGAACACCCAGTACAAGGGGATCAACAATCCAATTTCATCACACGTAAAGATTAGGAAGACTTCTCCAAAATCGAAAGCCAAGGAAATCAGCAACCCTCTTGAGTTCATAGAGACCCTCTTCCCGTCAGGACCTGCACGATGGGAACTTCGCCCACAAAGTCGTAAAGTCTATGATAAAACAGTTATGTGAGATTCTGTATTTCTCCAAAGCATAGTGTCAAGACATATTTGCATCCCTCAACCGCACTACATCAGGAAAGCATGCGTTTCCAGCTAGGGAAGTCGTTCCCAAACTCCAACCTCTCCTGGAAAACACGATTGATAGATGGAACTGGGGACTCCTAACCTCTGTTCACTTGAGGGATGTCGAGTTTTACAGAACGTTACGCAGCCTCCGACTTCAACATGATAACCGTAAAAGCTCTGAGAGTTGCAAGGCGTCATTTCAACGTTCTCTCCAGAAGTGGCTCCGCTTCAACGTTCTCCAGCAGCGGCTCCGCTTCAACGTTCTCTTCAACACCACTCCTTCATGCAAAGGGTCATGCCACCACGCTCCCCATATTAAGGATCATTATCGCAGCCAGCCAATCTTCGTAGTCATGGCCACCTTTTGATCCATCCCGCCAAAACTCATGACCATGGACAGTTTGCTCGCTTACGCATCCAGCCCATCCTTTTACTTCCATGGATGCCCATACAATTCTAGCCAACCTACTTTGTTTCCACGATAATATAGTCTCTTCTATTTGCATCTGCTACCAAGAACTATTGCCGCTCATTTTTTGATACCAGACAGAGCCTCACCGCAGCAGCAATCACTATGAAGGTAACCTGTTGTTTATGGGTAAAAATCGTTTCTGTCGATTTTCGGTAAATTCGGTAGGTGAGTGAGAAACTGGTTCAAACCCTAAACAAATGTGCTGCACGTGAGCACTTTATAGATTCGAGAGATCAATCTGTACAAGTCCGGCCTAAACCAAGAAATGGCCGTTCAGGACTTGCTTCGGTCACAAAGTGGAGGAGAAGGGTTGATTTGGGGAGGGAAGCAAAGAAAGGTGTTGAGGAGAGTAGTATCTCGACTTGTATCGAAAGTGAAAGCTTAGGAAGCTTGCAAGAGATGAAAGCTTTTGGGAGAGCTTGCAAAGTTGCATTTCGAGAGTGTAAGTGTAGTATATTTCTCCCGACCGAGACTTGTTGTCCGGTGGAAATAGGTAAGACCTATTTATACAAGTCGAGATTGAAACGCACTGGCCTCATGAAGGAAGAGAGTAAAGGGTGAAATAATGGGAGGAGGTGGTAACCGCATGGTGTAATGGGCGAAAACGTTTTTCACCATGATTTCCTCTTTTATTTGACCGCTTTATTCCTTTTCACGGTTTCTTAATGTGAGCGTAGTGTACGCCGCATCCGTGACCGCCAAACCAAAACCCTAAAGAAGCATCCCCGGTTTGTGTCGATGTCTCGAGTGTCGGTTGCATCTTGAGTGCAAGTGGCGCTGCTAGTGGCGCGTGTGGCATGTGCCAATGGCATGTGCGGAATGCCTTGGTGGTAGGTTGCATGGTTTGCAAGTTAGGTTACCAGCGTGTGTGTTTGGCATGTGCCAATGGCATGTGCGGAATGCCTTGGTGGTAGGTTGCACGGTTTGCAAGTTAGGCTACCAGCGTGTGTGTTTGGCATGTGCCAATGGCATGTGCGGAATGCCTTGGTGATAGGTTGCACGGTTTGCAAGTTAGGCTACCAGCGTGTGTGTTTGGCATGTGCCAATGGCATGTGCGGCCATGTTAACCTAGTTGCAAGTCTTGCAAGCCTAGGGCGCTATGTTTGGCGTGGGCCAAAGGCATAGCGGCTTGGAAGTATGGCTTGCGACACGTGTTGGCATGTGCCAATGGCACGTGCGGCCATGTTGACCTAGTTGCAAGTCTTGCAAGCCTAGGGCGCTATGTTTGGCGTGGGCCAAAGGCATAGCGGCTTGGAAGTATGGCTTGTGACACGTGTTGGCATGTGCCAATGGCACGTGCGGCCATGTTGACCTAGTTGCAAGTCTTGCAAGCCTAGGGCGCTATGTTTGGCGTGGGCCAAAGGCATAGTGGCTTGGAAATATGGCTTGCGGCGCGTGTCGGCATGTGCCAATGGCACGTGCGGCCATGTTGACCTAGTGTAGTTGCATGAAATCCCACAATACACCCCTCACTATATTTTATATAACTAATCCATTCAAAAGATAATAGATGAACAATTATGAATGTTTATTAATAATTTTCTTGAAATGTTTACACCGGAAGATGAAATTACACTTAAGAACTTACAAACATTCTCTCTGTTTCTCTCTCCTAATGACTTACTCTCCAATCCAAAAAGACCCCTCCTACAACAAATTCACTCATCCCTTTATATAGGGTAATACATAGTGAATGACAGCTAAGCTGTCCTTTATTTTCGGGAATGTCTCGCGAAGTGTCGCAGACGTACAAATATTCATACTCGCGACACCTCTTAACTTTCGCCAGATTTCATATCCTCCTATCGTCATCCAGTGCGTCATTTATATTTAACCCTCTGCGACTCACTCGCAATGTTGTTATCCGTTGTCTTCGCGAATTGTTGTTGTCGCGATATTATGATCCTACACCTAGTTGCAAGTCTTGCAAGCCTAGGGCGCTATGTTTGGCGTGGGCCAAAGGCATAGCGGCTTAGAAATATGGCTTGCGACACGTGTTGGCATGTGCCAATGGCACGTGCGGCCATGTTGACCTAGTTGCAAGTCTTGCAAGCCTAGGGCGCTATGTTTGGCGTGGGCCAAAGGCATAGTGGCTTGGAAATATGGCTTGCGGCGCGTGTCGGCATGTGCCAATGGCACGTGCGGCCATGTTGACCTAGTTGCAAGTCTTGCAAGCCTAGGGCGCTATGTTTGGCGTGGGCCAAAGGCATAGCGGCTTAGAAATATGGCTTGCGACACGTGTTGGCATGTGCCAATGGCACGTGCGGCCATGTTGACCTAGTTGCAAGTCTTGCAAGCCTAGGGCGCTATGTTTGGCGTGGGCCAAAGGCATAGTGGCTTGGAAATATGGCTTGCGGCGCGTGTTGGCATGTGCCAATGGCACGTGCGGCCATGTTGAACTAGTTGCAAGTCTTGCAAGCCTAGGGCGCTATGTTTGGTGTGGGCCAAAGGCATAGCGGCTTAGAAATATGGCTTGTGGCACGTGTTGGCATGTGCCAATGGCACGTGCGGCCATGTTGACCTAGTTGCAAGTCTTGCAAGCCTAGGGCACTATGTTTAGCGTGGGCCAAAGGCATAGCGGCTTGGAAATATGGCTTGCGGCGCGTGTTGGCATGTGCCAATGGCACGTGCGGCCATGTTGACCTAGTTGCAAGTCTTGCAAGCCTAGGGCGCTATGTTTGGCGTGGGCCAAAGGCATAGCGGCTTAGAAATATGGCTTGCGGCACGTGTTGGCATGTGCCAATGGCACGTGCGGCCATGTTGACCTAGTTGCAAGTCTTGCAAGCCTAGGGCGCTATGTTTAGCGTGGGCCAAAGGCATAGCGGCTTGGAAATATGGCTTGCGGCACGTGTTGGCATGTGCCAATGGCACGTGCGGCCATGTTGACCTAGTTGCAAGTCTTGCAAGCCTAGGGCGCTATGTTTGGCGTGGGCCAAAGGCGTAGCGGCTTGGAAATATGGCTTGCGGCACGTGTTGGCATGTGCCAATGGCACGTGCGGCCATGTTGACCTAGTTGCAAGTCTTGCAAGCCTAGGGCGCTATGTTTGACGTGGGCCAAAGGCATAGCGGCTTGGAGATTTGGCATTGTTGCCATGGTGCGCAGGGTGCGGCTTGGTTTGGCATTGCTGCCATGGTGCGCACGGTGCGGCTTGGTTTGGCATTGCTGCCATGGTGCGCAAAGATGCGGCTTGGTTTGGCATTGTTGCCATGGTGCGCAGTGGTGCGACTTGATTTGGCATTGTTGCCATGGTGCGCGTGGTGCGGCTTGGTTTGGCATTCTTGCCATGGTGCGCAAAAGATGCGGCTTGGTTTGGCATTGTTGCCATGGTGCGCAGGGTGCGGCTTGATTTGGCATTGTTGCCATGGTGCGCAGGTGCGGCTTGGTTTGGCATTGCTGCCATGGTGCGCAGTGGTGCGGCTTGGTTTGGCATTCTTTGCCATGGTGCGCAAAGATATGCGGCTTGGTTTGGCATTGTTGCCATGGTGCTGTGGTGCGGCTTGGTTTGGCATTGTTGCCATGGTGCGCGAGTGGTGCGGCTTGGTTTGGCATTGCTGCCATGGTGCGCAGGGTGCGGCTTGGTTTGGCATTGTTGCCATGGTGCGCAGGGTGCGGCTTGGTTTGGCATTGTTGCCATGGTGCGCAGGGTGCGGCTTGATTTGGCATTGTTGCCATGGTGCGCAGGGTGCGGCTTGATTTGGCATTGTTGCCATGGTGCGCAGGGTGCGGCTTGGTTTGGCATTGCTGCCATGGTGCGCAGTATGCGGCTTGGTTTGGCATTGTTGCCATGGTGCGCAGGGTGCGGCTTGATTTGGCATTGTTGCCATGGTGCGCAGGGTGCGGCTTGATTTTGGAATTAGGGTTCTGTGTTGAAAACCCTAATCTGGTATTTTGAAAAAATACCCCTATTAATTATTTACACCTGAGTTAAATGCTCTTAGTTAATGTGTTGCGGGTAACACTAGGTCATGGGGTTTTACGATTTTACCCCTTGTCTAAAAACCACCATCAACATTAAGTCCCCTGCTTAGCTCGGAACAGGGGCTTTGTTGCGAGGTAAGCATAAGATGGTGACAAACTGTTAACAGCAAAACGTAAGGAAAATTGAAAGGAGGCTTGTCTGACCTTTATAAATAGGATTTGGAATCCTTGCCTCTGGTAGTTTTGCACAAATCGGGAGGCTGGCACAATTGGTGGGCCCGGTGCAGCTTGGGCGACGTTGGGAAGTTGGCGTGAGTTGGGAAACTGAGTGTGCTAGCTGGTGGGACCGGCGCAAAGTGTGGAAGTCTTGCGTGCTTGCAGGCGTGACTTGTGCGACCATTGGGAGGTCGGCGCAAATTGGTGGGGCCGGTGCAACTTGGAAGCCGTGCTTGCAGGCGTGATTTATGTAAATAAAGAGGGAGCAGACGTTTCTTCAGCCAGCAAAGTTTCCTTATTTTGCTTTCCTTCACGTGCGGCTTCCATTAGGGCATCATCCATGCCAAAAAAATCTGGAAGCATTATGTCTTTCATTGCTCCCTTTCCTTTTTTAAGGTTCCGTATTCATATCCAACGCGAATGTATCGTCTCCCTTGTTTGAGAAGGGGTTCTTCCTGTTGATTCCCCTTTTCCTTTGCTTTGCCGGTGCGTTTTCTTCTTCTTCTTTTTTTTTGTTCACTCCATCCTCTTTTTATATGCGTGTAGACAGGATGGAATTTGATCATCTTTCCATTTCTTGCAGTGTATGATGGGATCTTCCAGAGACGGCCGTGGCTTTAACCTTTTGGAAAAGGACTTCAGAATCGGTGGAGATCGACCTTCTTCTCTTGAGGAGGTATTGGTTGGGGTTGAATCTTTGTTCCATGAAGCTAACGAAATTATTAAGGACCTCCCTTCCTTCTATCCTCACGAAGAACAGGTGCATGTTCGGACTCTCTTGGGTTCAGTGGACGCGGAGGAGAACGCCATGATTCTTGATTTTGATGTGGATGAATCAAAAAACTTCCTTCGAAATGTTGATGAAAAAACTTTCGAAGGAGTATATGATAGAAGCGAGACAGCCTTTGAAGTTGATGCCAAAGGTGTTATTGATGATACCGGAGGGGTCATGGTGGCGTATGCTGGAATAGTTGTCGGGGAGGACACTGCTGCTGCTGTGGATGCTTCGGGATGGGATGTTGAGGTTGCCGCTGCTAAAACCGCTGAATGGAACCTTTGTTGCCCGAAGGATTGCTGGGGGAAATGCTTGAAGATAGCTTTGCCCGAAGGGACTTGCGCTCCATCCTTCGAGGGCTAGTTCCTCCTTTTGTTTTTCTGTTAGCTGCTTAGTTCCCTGATGTTTTTTCCTTTTTTTTTTTTTTTTGTAAACACATCTTTCCCTTCTTCTTCATCAGTAAACCTTTTGCTTCATATATATATATTTTTGAAAGGGGTTGTGGTATGATGGCTCTGCAATGGTTTTCTGGGTTCTTCTGATATATTTCTCTGATATCTGAAGGATTCGCTCGGGAAGAGACATATTTATTTTATTTTTTTTTATTTTTTTTTTTGACAAAAGGGGTGATCTCCAGGGAAAAATACAAACGGTGTATTCATCCTGGGGAAGTACAGCTATTAAGAGGAATGATTCAAAGGATGTACTGAAAAGGGGAGTGATTGGGAAATACAGCATTTTAGGGATTGGATTCCTTGAGCCATCGCGAGTGAACTATCACGCCTTCAGGTGTGTCGGTATTGATGAGCTTGCAATATCCTCCCAAAAGGGTATCCGCAACTAGGTACAGCTCGCCTTCACCTTCCTCGGGCAAATCCATCTTTACTGTCATCCTCCCAACTTGAAACGAGCTTTCCTTAACCACTACATCTCCGATTGAAAACGGGTTCAGACGTCGTGTAACCATTTGAGCCTTGGCTTCGTTGGTTTCGCTAGAAGCTTCCAAGCTTCTTGCAAAGTGTTCGAATGGTCCAGCTCCCCATTCACATTTTTTGACAGCGTTCGTGCCGGTTGTTGCGCCGAGTCCCCATGACAGAATGGGGGAAGAAAAGGTCGGTTGCGAAAAGGTTGCTCGGTCGACTTACTTGCATTTGAAAATCATGGGCTAGCGCCAACAGGTCCTCTTCGGACGCTTGGGTTCCTTTAATAGCTCGTTGATGTGGTAACCCGTGGGACGATTTGTTGGGAATCCCTTCGAGCAGGGATGTCGGCAGAGGGTGTACGCCCAGTTTGCTTTGTTGTCGAGCGCCCATAAGCGTCCCAAAATCATGTCATGATCTAGTTCTTTGACAACGTGGAACTTGTTGTGTGCGTTATAGCGTCTCCCATCTCGATCTCTAGGTTGATGTAGCCATGCGCGTTCAAAGCCTCTCCTCTCAAGCTCTTAATCACAGACGGGAAATAGGTAGCGTCTTGTTTTGTAAATCCGGCTGCCTTTAGTGTCTTGAAAGTGATGATGTTGTGGTCAGAGGTCGTGTTGATGAGCGTGTCGTCAAATTCAGTACCTCTTAAACGGGACGTGGTCAGCAGTCCCCAGTTCTCCGCTTCGCTTGTTTGGGAAGCTTGAGCCCTTGACGTGGATTCCGAGGGGAGAAAAAGCCGTTTGCCGGATACAACACGATTGAGAGCTGCGAAAATATCTTGGCGCTGAACCTTGGAGAGATAGAGAATTTCGCATATATGTCGCATCATGGATTGTACAGTCTCGTGCACGGAGTCCCCAGAGGAACCGCAGTTTCTTATTGGGAGTGGGTCTCGATGCACTCTTTCGTCTCCTAGTTGGAGTTCTCCTGCTTCTATCCTTTCCTTGAAAATATGCTTTAGTCTGTTGCAATCGCTAGTCGGGTGGTGAACGAACCTGTGGTAATGGCAGTATTTGGGGTTTGCCATCTCAGCCTCAGTTGGTGGACGTCTGAGCGGTGGTAGTCTGATGACATCATCTTGAACCCAGGCTTCTAGGAGGTCAATCACCTCCTCGATGGGGAATGGGAAATCAAGGATATTTCCTTCGGCCTCACGATGCTGCACAGGAGTTTTAGTGGCGATCTTCCGTTACGCCGGCGCTTCACGTTTCGGCTGGTGACTCGTAGTCGCGGCTTTCCTTTTCCTCTTTCGTTCACTATGTTCACGGAGGATGAGCCGGCATTAAATTGTTTGCTGATGAGGCGCCTACTCCCGCGAGTTTCACGTGTGTCTTCAGTTCGAGTTGGCCTAGTCCTTTCCAGTAATGCTGGTGTTGTTGTTGCAGATCGTCTGGCGGCCTCATGGAGTTCGGAGAATGTTTGGAAACGCAAGTTTTCTAGCAGGGCGCGGTAGATTGGGACCATACCGTTGATGCATGCGTTTACCAATTGTTGCTCGGTCACGTTTGGGTCGTGACAGTCGAGTGCTTGAACCCTGAACCTTTTGACGAAATCATTCGGATGTTCGTTATCCCACTGGTACATTCTCCCGAGGTCTGAAAAGGTAACTTGTTCAGACACGAAGAAATACTTCCTGTAAAACGCGGTGACCATGCTACTCCAGTTGGGAATGATGTTCGGTGGGATGCTGTTGTACCATGTATACGCCCTTCCGGTAAGTGATTTTGAAAATTCCCTTAAACGAAGAACGTGATTATATTCATGTTCACCCAAGGATTCCAGGAAACGAGAAACATGTTCGTGCATTCCCAGTACCATCGTACGGGGTAAATTGAGGGGAAGAGTATCCCCTTGGGAGAGGGATTCTCTGTATTTCGGACGGGTAAGGGGTTGGTGATGATGTACATCGAACTCATCATGCTTGATTAGGTCACGTAGGAGTTGTTCCAAATCTTCTCTCGTGACGAAATTTGGTGGTTGATTTCTCTCCAACGGGACCCTAGTGCGAGTTTCTTCATCCGTGGAGGCGTGCCCCGCCGAGGTGCCGGCGTCGGGGTTGTTGGAGATGCTTCTAGGCGTTCGGAGGATGCGACTCACGGGGTAGTCGCTCCGTCGTGGTTTTGAGAAAGGTGAGCACCTCCTTTGTGTTGAAACCATGTCCTGCCCTGGGGCTCTAGCGAGCGTCTCCTGTCGTTCCATCAAATCGGCGATGGTGACGTAAGGGCGACTTCCTCTGGTCCCTCCGGTCTCTCGTCCCGTCGGCGGGGTAATTGGAGCCTTAGTTGTCGGAGGCGCCATGCTGGAAGAAGCATTCGGGGTCGCGGTGGCGGCCTAGCCCTGGTGACTGGGGGCGTGACACCTGAAGAGATATTCTCGTTGCCGTGATTAAAGGGTTGTGCAGAGACGCTAGAGGAGGCAGCGGCTCGGCCCCGGGGTGATAGGCGGTGTTACACTTAAGGGAGTGCATTCGATGTTGCCGTTGTCACCGGTGAAGTAACAATGTTATGGGGGAGACGCCAACATCGTGGATGCGTTCTGCCGATGTTCTCGGCAACCGCTCCAGATCTGAGTTCCACCATGTTGGGATTTGACGTTCGGAAAACGAAATCAGGAGTTGGAGTTGATATTGTAGCCGATAGATCAATCCTCCCGCTGTGGTCGCCAATTATTTATGGGTAAAAATCGTTTCTGTCGATTTTCGGTAAATTCGGTAGGTGAGTGAGAAACTGGTTCAAACCCTAAACAAATGTGCCGCACGTGAGCACTTTATAGATTCGAGAGATCAACTGTACAAGTCCGGCCTAAACCAAGAAATGGCCGTTCCGGACTTGCTTCGGTCACAAAGTGGAGGAAAAGGGTTGATTTGGGGAGGGAAGCAAAGAAAGGTGTTGAGGAGAGTAGTATCTCGACTTGTATCGTAAAGTGAAAGCTTAGGAAGCTTGCAAGAGATGAAAGCTTTTTGGGAGAGCTTGCAAAGTTGCCTTTCGAGAGTGTAAGTGTAGTATATTTCTCCCGACCGAGACTTGTTGTCCGGTGGAAATAGGTAAGACCTATTTATACAAGTCGAGATTGAAACGTACTCGGCCTCATGAAGGAAGAGAGTAAAGGGTGAAATAATGGGAGGAGGTGGTAACCGCATGGTTTAATGGGCGAAAACGTTTTTCACCATTATTTCCTCTTTTATTTGACCGCTTTATTCCTTTTCACGCTTTCTTAATGTGAGCGTAGTGTACGCCGCATCTTTGTGACCGCCAAACCAAAACCCTAAAGAAGCATCCCCGGTTTGTGTCGATGTCTCGAGTGTCGGTTGCATCTTGAGTGCAAGTGGCGCTGCTAGTGGCGCGTGTGGCATGTGCCAATGGCATGTGCGGAATGCCTTGGTGGTAGGTTGCACGGTTTGCAAGTTAGATTACCAGCGTGTGTGTTTGGCATGTGCCAATGGCATGTGCGGAATGCCTTGGTGGTAGGTTGCACGGTTTGCAAGTTAGGCTACCAGCGTGTGTGTTTGGCATGTGCCAATGGCATGTGCGGAATGCCTTGGTGATAGGTTGCACGGTTTGCAAGTTAGGCTACCAGTGTGTGTGTTTGGCATGTGCCAATGGCATGTGCGGCCATGTTAACCTAGTTGCAAGTCTTGCAAGCCTAGGGCGCTATGTTTGGCGTGGGCCAAAGGCATAGCGGCTTGGAAGTATGGCTTGCGACACGTGTTGGCATGTGCCAATGGCACGTGCGGCCATGTTGACCTAGTTGCAAGTCTTGCAAGCCTAGGGCGCTATGTTTGGCGTGGGCCAAAGGCATAGCGGCTTGGAAGTATGGCTTGCGACACGTGTTGGCATGTGCCAATGGCACGTGCGGCCATGTTGACCTAGTTGCAAGTCTTGCAAGCCTAGGGCGCTATGTTTGGCGTGGGCCAAAGGCATAGTGGCTTGGAAATATGGCTTTGCGGCGCGTGTTGGCATGTGCCAATGGCACGTGCGGCCATGTTGACCTAGTTGCAAGTCTTGCAAGCCTAGGGCGCTATGTTTGGCGTGGGCCAAAGGCATAGCGGCTTAGAAATATGGCTTGCGACACGTGTTGGCATGTGCCAATGGCACGTGCGGCCATGTTGACCTAGTTGCAAGTGTTGCAAGCCTAGGGCGCTATGTTTGGCGTGGGCCAAAGGCATAGTGGCTTGAAATATGGCTTGCGGCGCGTGTTGGCATGTGCCAATGGCACGTGCGGCCATGTTGACCTAGTTGCAAGTCTTGCAAGCCTAGGGCGCTATGTTTGGCGTGGGCCAAAGGCATAGCGGCTTAGAAATATGGCTTGCGGCACGTGTTGGCATGTGCCAATGGCACGTGCGGCCATGTTGACCTAGTTGCAAGTCTTGCAAGCCTAGGGCGCTATGTTTAGCGTGGGCCAAAGGCATAGCGGCTTGGAAATATGGCTTGCGGCGCGTGTTGGCATGTGCCAATGGCACATGCGGCCATGTTGACCTAGTTGCAAGTCTTGCAAGCCTAGGGCGCTATGTTTGGCGTGGGCCAAAGGCATAGCGGCTTAGAAATATGGCTTGCGGCACGTGTTGGCATGTGCCAATGGCACGTGCGGCCATGTTGACCTAGTTGCAAGTCTTGCAAGCCTAGGGCGCTATGTTTAGCGTGGGCCAAAGGCATAGCGGCTTGGAAATATGGCTTGCGGCACGTGTTGGCATGTGCCAATGGCACGTGCGGCCATGTTGACCTAGTTGCAAGTCTAGCAAGCCTAGGGCGCTATGTTTGGCGTGGGCCAAAGGCGTAGCGGCTTGAAATATGGCTTGCGGCACGTGTTGGCATGTGCCAATGGCACGTGCGGCCATGTTGACCTAGTTGCAAGTCTTGCAAGCCTTGGGCGCTATGTTTGACGTGGGCCAAAGGCATAGCGGCTTGGAGATTTGGCATTGTTGCCATTGTGCGCAGGGTGCGGCTTGGTTTGGCATTGCTGCCATGGTGCGCACGGTGCGGCTTGGTTTGGCATTGGGTTTGGCATTGTTGCCATGGTGCGCGTGGTGCGGCTTGATTTGGCATTGTTGCCATGGTGCGCGCAGGTGCGGCTTGGTTTGGCATTCTTTGCCATGGTGTGCGAAGATGCGGCTTGGTTTGGCATTGTTGCCATGGTGCGCAGGGTGCGGCTTGATTTGGCATTGTTGCCATGGTGCGCAGGGTGCGGCTTGGTTTGGCATTGCTGCCATGGTGCGCAGTATGCGGCTTGGTTTGGCATTGCTGCCATGGTGCGCAGTATGCGGCTTGGTTTGGCATTGTTGCCATGGTGCGCAGTATGCGGCTTGGTTTGGCATTGTTGCCATGGTGCGCAGTATGCGGCTTGGTTTGGCATTGCTGCCATGGTGCGCAGTGGTGCGCTTGATTTGGCATTGTTGCCATGGTGCGCGTGGTGCGGCTTGGTTTGGCATTGCCGCCATGGTGCGCAGTGATGCGGCTTGGTTTGGCATTGTTGCCATGGTGCGCAGGTGCGCTTGATTTGGCATTGTTACCATGGTGCGCAAGGTGCGGCTTGATTTGGCATTGTTGCCATGGTGCGCAGTGGTGCGGCTTGGTTTGGCATTGTCGCCATGGTGCGCAGAGATGCGGCTTGGTTTGGCATTGTTGCCATGGTGCGCAGGTGCGCTTGATTTGGCATTGTTGCCATGGTGCGCAGGTGCGCTTGATTTTGGAATTAGGGTTCTGTGTTGAAAACCCTAATCTGGTATTTTGAAAAAATACCCCTATTAATTATTTACACCTGAGTTAAATGCTCTTAGTTAATGTGTTGCGGGTAACACTAGGTCATGGGGTTTTACGATTTTACCCCTTGTCTAAAAACCACCATCAACACATGTACTCCTCCATATCTTAGTTTCACGTGGAAGAAGTAACAAAATCACAGTACGAACGCACGATGGTGATATCTCTATTATGGTCAACCCACTGACCATACAAGATGGAAATATGTAAACCATACTTGGGGACTGGGATCTACACGAAATCCTTTCACCTGTCAAAGCTCGAAGACACGATCAACCATCAAAGTCACGACTTAAAAGCTGAAAACGTCCAGAAGTGCCTTATTCAATTACTCAGGAGCTCTGAAGGGAATGAAAGATCGAACAACATAATCTAATGGAAGATTGAAGTCTTTCAAATAAGAAGTTTTATTCAAAGATGTGAAACCGCAAGCGGGATGCTAATTGGCGAAACCCTAACTTCGCCATGAATACCAAGAAGATACCAATAAGTCTGAAAAAGCACCAAGACGTCTATAGAACAAAGAAAAACAACAAAAAGAGGAAACTGGTCATAGAAAGCGGATGCGCGAGTTGCCAACGCCTCTGTCAGAGCTTCTTCAAGCACTTTCCCCAGCAATCTCTCGGGCAGCAAAGTTTCCATCCGAAAGCATAACACTCTCGGAATTTGGATAAGGAAAGGATTTCCTAGTTTGGCTAAGTAAGGAGGAAAGGCAATCGGTCCCGCAAAGACAAGCCACCACCGTGTAAACAGTCCGCACCTTTTCTTCGCCAACGCCATGCTTAGGCAATGCTTTGTCAAGCAGCCCACGCCCATTCCAAGCCAAATTAGTGCTAATGGGTCCCTTTCATGCCAAGTCTATGCTAACAGCTCCGCCTCGCATTCCAAAAGCCTAGCCCTGAAGACGCACAACCATACCAGGATTTACGCAAAGCTGCAAGGTGCAAGGATCGAGGATTATACTTATCTTTCGGAAAAAGGAGGTACGATCGTTGCTAGGAGATTCCATCACAGTACCAAACCAGGAGGAGGAATGAGCTTTACCCTACCTTCACCAACGAACAACTGGAAAGAGGAAGATGATACAATTTCACCAGCAATATATGTATTGCACAAGCCCTAAAAAGGGGAAAGGAGAAGTAACGCTCTCTTATGGGTGTAACACTTCCATATTTTTGAATAAGGAAAGAATTCACTGTTAAAGCCGCGCATGAAGAAAGGCAATCGGTCCCACAAGAGCAAGCCTTGCCACTCCCAAGACATCTGCGCTTTCCTTGCCAGTTCCAATCTTGCCAGCTCTCTACGTTCAGTTTTTGCAACAATCCGCGCCTTTCATGCTAATGCGCCAACACCAACAACTCGCCGAGCCAGCGTCATGATGTTCCCTAACCCAGCCAAGATGATGCATAGCCAGACTAAGCCGACGATCTTTATCTCACCGCTTCACGGTTTACACCACAAATAGAATCTATGCAAGGCTTCCCAAACACGGGGATCATGAATTCTCCTTACTTCTCGAAAAAGTCGTCACCTTCCCACGGAACTGAAGCAAGTTGTTGTCTTACCGAAGCCAACGCTCACGCCATGCTAGGCCAACAGATCAACGCCCGTGCCAAATTTACGCTAGCGGCTCCCATTCCAAGTTGACCAATGCTGACGGCTCGTTCCAAGCCAATCCAACACTCGCGGCTCCATTCCAAGCCACTGCGGCTCCCATTCCAAGCCGATCCAGTGCTAACGGCTCCAATTCAAAGCCAATAGGTGCTAGCAGCTTCCCTTCACACCAAATCTACACTAGTGGCTCTGTTCCAGCCTAACCTACAGTACCACTCCTTACTTCCCGAAAAAGGTTAGACGGATCTTCCTGACCATCTTGCATGATTTACGTTTCGATTCTGTCCTTGTTTGTCACCATCTTATGCTTACCTCGCAACAACGCCCCTGTTCCGAGCTAAGCAGGCGACTTAATGTTGATGGTGGTTTTTAGCTTAGGGGTAAAGTCGTAAAACCTTAGGCAGACAGTGACGTCACAGGACTTAAACGCATTTATTGAACCCTTTAATATGTCTGCGAGAAAATTACCAGGGTACCTTTTTTTTAATTAATTACTAATTAGGGTTTCGATGGGCCAAAACCCTAATTCCCACGCCACATGTGCCAATGGAAAACCGTGCCATCCACACCCACCGCGCCAAGGCATGCCAACCATGCTAGCCGCACCCCTGTGCCAATGGCAAACCGTGCCAACCACACCTACCGCGCCAAGGCATGCCAACCATGCTAGTCGCACCCCTGTACAAATGGCAAACCATGCCAGCCACACCTTCTCGCTAAAGCATGCCAACCATGCTTGCCGTTCCAACACGCCATGTACAACGCTGGTTGCCAAAACAAAGGCCTGTAACAATCTACGGCCATATTTCTATCTAAGACGCGAATCTTAGCCGTCCAAGGTTACTAGACAACGCATGGTAACCTTTAACCCAAAAACCCTAGCTTGGTCACGGTCCTAGCTTGGTCACGCCAAACCCTTGGCCCCACCATGCCAAGCCAAACCACACCTTGCCTTGGCCCTAGCCATGCTAGCCGCACCATGTGCCAACGGCATGCCCTTGGCCACACCATGCCAAGCCAAACCGCACCTTGCCTTGGCCCTTGCCATGCTAGCCGCACCATGTGCCAACGGCATGCCAAACCCTTGGCCCCAACATGCCAAGCCAAACCGCACCTTGCCTTGGCCCTAGACATGCTAGCCGCACCATGTGCCAACGGCATTCCAAACCCTTGGCCCCAACATGCCAAGCCAAACCGCACCTTGCCTTGGCCCTATCCATGCTAGCCGCAGCATGTGCCAACGACATGCCAAACCCTTGGCCCCACCATGCCAAGCCAAACCACACCTTGCCTTGGCCCTAGCCATGCTAGACTCACCATGTGCCAATGGTATGCCAAACCCTTGGCCCCACCATGCCAAGCCAAACCGCACCTTGCCTTGGCCCTAGCCATGCTAGCCGCACCATGTGCCAACGGCATGCTAAGCCCTTGGACCCACCATGCCAAACGCACCTAACCACGCCACCATGCTAGCCTTCCCTACGCGGCTACCAAAACGAAGGCGTGCGACAATCAACGGTCCCCCTTCAATCCCAGGAGCAAATCCTAGCCATCCAAGGTTACCAGACAACACATGGTAACCTTTGACCTAAAACCCTAGTTTGGCCACGCCAACCTTGCCGTGCCACACGCTGGCCTTCCCTATACGGCCACCAAAACGAAAGCGTGGTCTTCAAGATCGTCTTAAGATGCAAAATCTCGACCGTCTGAGGTCACCAAGCTAGGAAGTCTCCCAACCACGACTTGCCAGGCAACCACAATATGCTACATGTTTTCCATAAAAACATTCGAGACATCAACACATATCACAAACTGGGGGATCCTCTTTGGGTATTGGTTTGGCGGTTTACAGCATGCGGCGTACACTACGCCCGTCATAAGGAAGTGTCATAAGGATGAGGCGGTTAGTAAATACAAGGAGTTAATGGTGAAACGTTCTTTTTATGGAACATCAATTCCACGCGTTAACGTTTTTATGGAACATCAATTCCATGCGTTAACAGTTTTATGGAACATCAATTCCATGCGTTAACGTTACCACCTCCTCCCATTTACTCACCCATTTTTTCATTCCTTAATGAGACCAGAGTACGTTTCACTTTGACTTGTATAAATAGGTCTTACCTATTTCCATCGAACAACAAGTTCAGTCAGGAGCATACACCACTCAGAAAATGTTTACTAGCTTTCCATCTGCTAGCTTCCCACTTTCTGATACAAGTCGTAACACAACTACTCTTCCATAATCAACTATTCTGGTCTCATCACTTTCCTTGCTTCCCTCCCCAAAACCAACCCATTCTCCTCCACTTTGTGACCCGAAGCAAGTCCGGAACGGCCATTTCTTGGTTTAGGCCGGACTTGTACAGATTGATCTCTCGAATCTAAAGTACTCCCTTGCAGTACATTGTTTAGGGTTTAAATTCGTTTCTCACCCACACACCCGAAATTACCGAAATCAGCAGAAACCATTTTCACCCACAAACAACTGTGGCATTTGTGTGTTCTGCTTAGTTGAGCTATCCTCTTATCATTTATAACTAAACTAGTGTCTGCAGACGATATTGCCCCAAAAAGTATTTGTAGTATCTATTATCGTTTCTCTCTTTTAATGCAAGTCTTATTGCAATTATGTGGGTCACGTTGTATTTGTATGTGTACACTCGTTACCATCACAAGTCAACGGTTGAAAACCCTAAAAACCTTCTTCCCTAAGAAACCTTTAAATATCAAACCCTTGAGTCACGTTTACATACTCTGGGTTTGTGTGTTTTGTCAAGAATGTCTTCCTCTTCACAAACTTATGGTTTCGCTAGAGGCTTTCTTGCTAAAGGTATTGGTTTTGAGTCCAAAGGGAGGAAGAAAAGAACTCTTGTTGAAGATGATCATCCCAATGCATCATGTTACTTTGCCTATACACATGAGGATGTTTAGAAAGAGGAGATGATCTCTGCTGAAGTGGTTCATGACTTTCTTAAATTTTATAAGGAAGAAAAACTGCAGCTTGTTGAAACTTTGAAGAGTCTTAATGTGTTAAGAACTGAGTTGGAAAAGGTTACGTCTGACATTGGTCTCATGAAAGCACAAATTAAGGATCTTCTCAATAAAGATATCTTTTCTAAAGATGCAGTAGATGATGTCGATCACGAGTTCAACAATCTCAAGACTCATGAGGATCCAGAACCGTATACATGACTTCAGTTCGTGTTCGGCATTGGCATAAAAGTCTGTTTTTGTTTAAGTTTGCCTAGTAAATCTTCTATTTTTCTGTTTTTGTTTAGAAGAATAACTAGAGTTTGGAATAGCCATTATTGTGATTACACATAGCTATGTCCAACGTTTTCATCTTCATGTTTTTAGATTTATTGGTTTAAACTCTAAATTTGTTTGGAAGATGATTTTTGCAGTATTAATCTTTATGGTTTTATATATTGCAATTGGTTATGGGATATGTGTGTTTGCATCCGTGAACTATGATTGTCCCATATCTTGTCAAAAGTAAAGTCTTTCGTATGTCGATATGCATGTATTGATAAAAGAATGAATAGACTTTTGACAAATACAAAAGTTAAGCCTATATTGTCAATTATTGACGGAAGATAAGTTAAAATCTTTTATTTACAAGGATTATGTCTATTGTATGTCGTTATGCAAATAGTGATGGAAAATAGAATGAATCCTTGTATATTCCGTAGTAATTGATCTTCCCAGATCCATATTTTATGTATTATTGTGAGGCTCCGTAATGTGTCTTATGTTGAGCACTAAACGACCAAGTTGATTATTTTATGATTAGCTTTGTTGTTGTTCCGTAAGGTACTTTATGTCGAGCATTTTTGAACTAAATTAATCATCTTGTTTGGTTATTTAGTTATAACTCCATAAGTCTTCTTATGATTGAGCGTTTTTGACTGGGTTGATTATTTTCATGATTAACTTAGTCATTGCTCCATAGATTCTCTTATGTCGAGTATGACCAATTAAATTGATTACTTTTGTGATTAGTTTGGTTGTGTATTTTGATTAGATTAATTATGGGTTCTCTTGTAATTAATCTAATTGAGTATTTTTGAGTCTCCATAAGTTCACTTATGTTGAGCATTATTGGTTAAGTTAATCATGAATTTCTTGTGGTTAATTTAATATTTTGGATTCAAATTCATACTTGTATGTGATTTGTTATGTCCAAAGAAATCCTTCTTTTCTTTCGAAATTAAGGTCGCTCTTCTTGTTCTTTCGGGAATGACATATTATGGGGGAGAGTTCTTTTTGAACTTGTGCTTAATTGCCAAATCTTTATGGGGATATCTTACATCTTTAAACTCCTTGATGAATGCATTTAGCTTCGGCCTTATGATTGCATCTAAATAAGATGATATGTGTTCTTTCTTTTGGTCATGAAATGTCTCTTTTGGAAATTTCATTAGGATCCCGTTCTTGTACCTTTGCCAATTTTATTGACAAAAAGGGGGAGAATTAATATGTAGTTCACATTACAAATACATATGGTTTTCGGATCATTATGTAAGGGGAAGTGGTTTCCATGTGAGATGGAGTATTGACTAATGGGGAGTGATACATATCACCATAGTATTGTTGTTAAAGTTGTGATACAATTGAACTTTGACGCTGTGTAATGAAACTATGACATTGTATAACAATGATTGAGAATTATTGTTTTCTTGTTGTTATAGCTACGGATTTTCAACAACGATGATGCTAAACTTACAACCTTTGGAATCATTGGAGTACTTGGAAGTGACGAAGATTTCGAGTAATGTTGAAAATTAGGCATGTGGAATAGGAGCTACAAAAGTTAATTTATTTATTTTTTGTATTCCATATGTATTAATAGTTTTTCCACTAAAATTGACAAAGGGGGAGATTGTTAGAGCATTGCTAAGTCGAACTCGCATGCGTTGCTATCTTAAGCATGTTTGTCAATGTTAGTGATCAAAACTATAAGTCTTGATTTCTAGCCTACTATAGCTAAAGGTCTCGTACTAGGATAGAAAGTGTAGTTGAGCTCAAGAACTCCATGGCAATCATCATACAAGACGAAGGACTACTCAAGGAACTGGTGGAACTTCATCGACTAAAAGGTATGTGGAGACTTGAACTTATCTGTCACTCAAAAGTCTATTTACTGTATCTCCTATTATTGAGACAAAAGTCGTTTTGATGTATAGACTTTCATTATACACATTTGTTATTTCGAGCCGAGTTTATCTCGCCTATCTATTTCTCGAACTATGTGTTAGTAAGCTTTCGCTTTAGCCAAATTCATCTTTACCTAGTGACGAATGTCATGTTATGTTTCAATCACTTTGAAAATTGCTCTGACGAAAAATGGTCTGTGAACAACGGCTATATAACGTTCTCTGAGAATGTTTCAATGATTGAAATGAGAGTTTAGATTACATAACCATTGGTATGATATAAGAATTATTGTGGAAAGACATATATGTATAAGTCCTTATTCCTTGAACCAAAGTTTGCGAACTTTTTTGATCAAGAGAAACGGAATATGGCGTGAGCCAAGTCCGGGAACTCAGTCCGTGAACTGGCGGAAGTTCTCGACCCGAGAATTTCTGGTGGAGTTCGTGAACTCCTTCCGTGAGCTTAAGCCCGCGAACCCAGTCCGCGAACTTGAGTAGGTTATATCTAAAACCGGTTGTTCTTGAACTCATGTTTATATAAACTAAGGAATGCTTTTGCAAACCGTGGCTATGAAGTTCATGAACCGATTCGATTGAATCAAACCGTTTTTGCTTCGATTGTGTCTTGTGTAGTTACATAAGATCTAAGCAATTGAACAACTCTCTAACTAGTTCATTTGAGTCATTTGAACTAGTTATGGTGAAGAAGAATATGGTTGATATGAAAGTGATCATATGGCTAACCATTTGGTTAACTATTGTTGAACCAACAAATGTTAATGTTTGAGAACGGTTACATAAACCCAAAATTGGACATTTCATTTGTGTGTAACAAGCTAAGGTTTCGATCCAACTTTTGAGAAATATTAGATTTAATCTAATCAGGTTTTCATCTAATGGTGAATATTGAATGCTTTGTTACCAAGCAAACATTGATTGCAAACCCTGATTTGAAAGACTATATAAGGGAGAATTCTAGAAACTGGGAAACCTAATCCCCACACCTTACGTGTGATACTAGTTGCTTAAGCTAGAGTCGTTTCTCCTTTAACCTTGGTTTTTCTTCTCTAAACCATGTTAACGACTTAAAGACTTCATTGGGATTGTGAAGCCAGACCGATACTACTTTTTTTGTAGTTGTGTGATCTGATCTTGCTGTTTGTATCGTACGAGTACAATTGGAATAATTGGCTTGAGATTTATATCTCCGATAGGCAAGATAGAAAAGAAATCACAAACACTTCGTCTCATCGTTTGTGATTCCGCAATATCTTTTTTCGCTGCGTCGATTAAGATTATTGTGAAATGATTGATAATACTAGGCTGTTCTTCGGGAATATAAGTTCGGGTTATCAATTGGTTCTTGTTCACCTTGATTTATCAAAAGACGGAACAAAAACTCGTAGGTATATTCGTGGGAGACTTGATTTATCTATTACCGTAGACTTTTCTCGTGATACGTATTTGTTTATTAAAGTCTTCGACTTTGGGTCGTAGCAACTCTTAGTTGTGGGTGAGATCAGCTAAGGGAATCAAGTACGTAGCATCCCGCTGGGATCGAGGCGTAGGAGCATAACCTGTACCTTAGATCAGTGTGAGATTGATTGGGGTTCAACTACAGTCCAGCATCAAGTTAATTTGGAGTAGGCTAGTGTCTATAGAAGCTTAATACAAGATGTGTTCAATCCGGACTAGGTCCCGGGTTTTTCGCATTTGCGTTTCCTCGTTAACAAAAAATTCCGGTGTTTGTGTTATTTCTATTCCGCATTATATTTGTTTATATAATTGAAATATCACGGGTTGTGCATTGTTCAATCAATTAGAATATCCGACCTTTTGGCTGTTGATTTAAATTGATTGACACTTGGATATTGGTCTTTGGTACCATCCAAGTTATCTCTCTTTGATAAAGACTCGCAGATTTATATTTGCTTGAGTAAAGATCAAATCAAGACATTGAGATATAAACTCTTTGATATACTTTTTATCTAGATTGAGTCTGACTGTCTAGTTGATTCTCTAGAAAGTATATTGGAGTTTGTCCATACAGATTGTTAAGCAAAATATTGGGTGTCGTTGTTGTACCCCCGTTTTTTCACGGATAATCCTTGTGCTTCAATCACCAAGGCCAACTCTTTAATCTCACTCTAGTTATTCTTGCGTAATATGCTTCACTTTGTCAATTAGCTTGACAATAGCAATGTCACTCTTGCATTACTAGCTTGTTTGCATTTTCCAAGCTTTGGCCAGCCTTGAACTAATGCCATAGACCAACTCTTGGCCTATTCTACCTTCTTGCATCATCCTTAAGTTTGGGCCAACTCAATTCCACAGATATGCCTCAATGCCAACATTGCATGTTGCATCTGTCACTTTGGCCTCGTCTTGCCTTTCCCTCAATGAAGCCTCATTGTGTCGGCCAATAAGCTTCAATACTTAGACAAATGTCTCTACAGTGTTGCGCTACCTTTGCGCATCACTGGCCCTGTAGGGCGCCACTATCTTAGTGCTTGACGGTCTATACAGTATAGCGTTATTATGGCTTTGCATTGTGCTATTATGGCTTTGCATTGCGCCGTTATGGCTGAACACCGACTTGGCCTGCAACTCTGTAATGCACAATCATTGTGCTTACTTGTCGGACCGGTCATAGACCTCCCCTACCTAATACGTTCAACGCCCTCGTTGAACGCGACCCAGTATAAACATTATACTTGTCTTAACTTCGCCACATGCATTTTCAGAACCTTTTCCAAAATTCAGCAATCATTACTAGCTTCTTGTCATTCGCCAACTTTCATGCCATAGCATCAGCACCACTTAGCTTTACTGCATTGTCATTGATCTCATATACTTGATCCACTTCTCGGCGTCGTACACTATGCTTCACTGCTACTCAAATCATGCATCAACACCCAAATGCGAACCTGAAATTCTTCTTAGCCAATTATCTTTAGGCCTGAATTTTTCCTCGAATCATTTACGCCTAAGTGTACACACATAATGATTCTTCTCAAACTGATCACCACGATCATTGCCATAGTCTTTCGCCTTCCGACTTTGCCTTTTGTATCTAACTCAACATGACAAGGACTTACAAACGACTTGGCTTCATGTTCAATCAATTTTGCTGGCACCTGCCTTGGACTGTTGTTAAGCACATCACAAAGTGCATAGGGGTTTCTGTCGCATAGAACACCCGAACTTACTTAGTTTTTCATGCCTCGCCAAATTCCGTTCTTGCACCCGAACTCATTTCTATGAATGTGGCCACTAAGTATAGACTCTTCATACTTATGCCATTTTGCATACCCGAACTGGAATTGCAAGTTTTCTTTTCCTAACTGGCTAAAGCAAAGATATTAAATTGCACAGTTCATCCATGCAACTGTGACTAACTATCTTTTGGACATAAAATATCTAACCTTTTAGCTGTCCATACGCCATGCCTTCAAAGCCAATATGTCTCCAAC